>JAWZYV010002721.1:0-17165 GCA_038373885.1 Cheiracanthium punctorium
CGATTAAGATCATTACCCAAGCATTTAAATAAATGTTAATCGATGAAAATTCAAACATATATACCAATTGAAGCTCGATCGAATGTACCGTTTAAAACGCTAGCGCACTTTCAAGAATTTCTCCCCATAGGCCATAATGTAAAAGAAATCTTTATTTCGTAGCACCTGTAGGAAAAAACTGTAAGTCCCTGTACACATCAAATCAATACCAGGTCTTGCGACGGTGGTTTATAACACATGTATCATACCCATGTATTTGAGCTCAATCGAATGTACCGTTTAAACGCTAGCGCACTTTCCAAAATTTTCCTCCATAGGCAATAATGTAAAAGAAATCTTTGTCGTAGCCCCTGTAGAAAAACTCTAAGTCCTATACACATCAAAATCAATAACGGTCTTGCGAAGGTGGTTTTTACATGTATACCCAATTTGAGCTCAATCGATATGTACCGTTTAAACGCTAGCTCACCTTCCAGAATTTACCTCCCATAGGCCATAATGTAAACAAGAAATCTTTTTTTATCCCTGTAGAAAAACTATAAGTCCTATACACATCAAAATCAATACCGGTCTTACGATGGTGGTTTATAACATCTATACCCAATTTGAGCTCAATCGAATGCACCGTTTAAACGCTAGCGCACTTTTCCAGAATTTTCCCCATAGGCCATAATGTAAAAGAAATCTTTGTCGTAGCCCTGTAGAAAAACTATAAGTCCTATAACACACCCAAAATCAATACCGGTCTTGCGACGGTGGTTTATAACTATATATAACCCAATTTGAGCTCAATCGCATGCCCCGTTCAGGAGCTATCGTGTTCACTCACATACACACAAACACACCACATACACACACACACATACATACATACATCTCGTAAAAGTAGCATAAATGAATTCAGAAGACCTCAAAACGTGTCAATACACCAAATCTCGAATTCGAATTTTTTCATGATTACAATACTTTCCTTACATGGTACATGTTCGGAAAGTAAAAATTAACCTTTAATAATCATAAATAGAGCCATAATAATATAGGTGCCCTAGGGGACATAATTAGATGTCAGTGTGTAGAATTTTACTTCTTACAAACATACAATATAAAATGATAATAAGAATAATTATTTTATAACAAAACAAAGAAAGGCTGGATGTAATAAAAAACAAACAAAACACTGATTCTACATAATTTAGAATTATTTTCAATGGTATACTGTTTTTGAAGAACCAACCTTCCCTCCAAAAAAATAAAATAAATAAACTAAAGTTCTTTTGAAACGAAAAGTACTAAAAAAATATTCTAAATGTGTGGAATCTGTTGCCGAAATTTGACATTCCTTAAAATGAAAAATAAATTTGAGTTTTGCTTTGTTACTCGGGCAGGAACGACGGTTCGGTGAACGTTATAAATCACCCCCCTCAACGCCTTTTCCTAAAAAAAATATGAAGAGAACAATGTATTGTCGAGGCTTTAATATTCCTCGAGGCTGGAAACACTCAAAAGTTCAGTAACAAAAGCGTTTTTCAGGCGTAGAAAGAGGATAGGCAAAAAGGGGGAAAAAATATTTTTCCCGGGGACAGTATTGTGAATTCGTGCATTTTCGAAAAATCGATATTCAAGGTTGAGTTTAATGAAAACTAAACGTGTAGGCTGTAATTTGCTGAAGTTGCAAAAATGTTTAGTTTAAAAATGTTAATTGAAACATTTTTAATCGACACATTATTATGAGGGTAGATAAACTGATCAGTAATTGAATAGTTAATGCACTGTTCGTTTTCAAACAGGATCCCAGCAAGGTTTGAAATGTATTTACCCAGCAAACATACTCACTGTTCTCTGAACCTCTTATTAACGTTTCATAAAACGTCTTCTGAACGTTAATAATAGACGTTTCAGAGAAACCTGTGGGGTGTGTTTCTGGGTAGTAATTTGAGTTTGTCCATTCCTGTCCGGTCCAGTCTGGCCTATGTGTTAGAAACGTCCGTGCTCTAACTGCCGTAAATATTCTTCGATTCCTACGAAGTTTATATATGTTTTTCTTTTGTACAGTATCAAGTACCCAATTAAAAAAATGTGTATGTTGCATTTATAATTTTTTACAGATGTACTGAAAATATTTCTAATACATTACGCTTATACGACAGTCACTCTTTAGTGCATAATTTAGAGATATTCGCGCTTTCAAACGAAACAAAATGGATATACGCTATTACGGATTATAAGAATAAACGCGTATACCTCAAAAAATAGTGCATATATTTATGTAAAGTTGTCGACAGGATCCACCTGAAAATGAGAATCCCGATACACTAATACTTTAAATGTAAGTTTTACAGGCCATTCAATCTATTTCAAGTCACAGAACTATCCTACTAATACAGGTTAGCTAATGGTTCATGCGACGATCGTATGTCTCCCTCAAAAATTGCGCCGAATTTCGCCAAGTTTGGCAAATTTTGGAGATAAATCACCAAATATGTCACGAAAAAGATGTTTCAAACAATGAACCGAGGGTGGCGATATTTTCATTGTTTGGAGGGAAAACACAAAATTCCTAGTGATGATAACATTAATTTGTGACGATTGCAACAGGCAGGGGCGTAGCCAAGAAGGAAAGGGGGATCACAACCCCCCGCCCCATGAAGAATTTTTGCCATACAAAATGTATATTCTTCACTCCCTAATCACACACACGGATATACATATATATGAGTTTGCAGTAGTCGTAAACCCCCCCCCCCCCATGAAAAATTTCTGGCTACGCCACTGCAAAACAGGAATATTGAAAAACAGCAACTCGCCGTCTAATTAATCGATCTACGCGTCGGAAATCTTTTAAAAGATCCTGCGCACAAGAAATCTTCCTTTAGGTAGACAAACCTAGTGTGCCATAACCACCGACTAAAATCTCGCCAGATTCAAGTACAAAGCATCGCCAAATGCAGGGCAAAACTATTGTGTTAGAAAGTGTTTTATAACCGATGTGTTTCAGATCATTTTTCTTTCTTTCTTTCTCTTTTTTTAAACATAATAAATTTTTTAAATTTAGATTTTGTATTTATCTGTGCAAACACATATTTTGTTATGTGTTATGTAATTTATGTAAAAAAAAAATAAAAGTGGGTGAGCTTGTAAGTTATAGGATTTGGGTTTTTTTGAGGGGGGGGGGTTAAGCAAAAAGTGCCACAACACCCATATTCCGATTTATTTCGGAAAAACTCGTTAAGGTAATGATAGTTGGAACGTAACTTTTGAGGGAGGCGCATGACCGTCGTTGAACCATTAAGTAATAAAATATAGGATGGTATTGTGCTTGAAATGGATAATAGTCTCTAAAACTGGCATTGACTGGAATGTGCAGGGAATTTTTTTGAGTGTTCCTGTAGAAGACTAATGGATGATAAAGACTCAAAGACACTATTTTTCAATGAAGAGAGAGATGCATTTTGGTAAAAACCCTTAACAACATTTATATCACTCCTGAGTCGTTTTGAAATGACTTACATCTCTAAATATACCAATGAATTTCTTACTTAGAGTGTAATGTACTCAAATTCTTATGAGTGGCACTGTAAAGAAACTATCCAGTCGGTTGGAATCAAAAAGAGGAAGAGCACAACTAGATGTTACAACAATCGTAAACATAAAATTTCAACATACTACGACTAATGGTTTTTTGAGATCCGCGAGTTACCCATACAATACACGTGACTACAGACGTGAAAGGAAAAACTAACAGAAAACGAGATATAACGGTCAATCAAAATGGGATTTGTACCTGGCATCTTATATGAACATATACACACATGCATACCATGAAATGCAACGCAAAAAGTCCTTAAAAAGTAAATTTAGAGGAAGTTTAAAATCGAATTTTTCGTTAAAATCTGGATACGGGAATTTTCCCTTCCACATTATTTTTCCTTGAATTTCGTGCAAGGTAAGTAAAATAAACGAAAAAAAAAAAAAAAAAGACCACTTTCAAGGAAGCCCAAATTAATGATTACTTCTACAAACACGATAGCTTCTACACATAGCACTCACGGTAATAAATAAATAAATAAAATCTGAAATTCTTCCAGATTTTATTTACGCACTCGGCTGGAAGAATTTCATTTTTTTAAAAAATCTATTCAATCCATTCTGCCATATAGAGGAAAATGATAACTATAAGTGCTCCTAT
This sequence comes from Cheiracanthium punctorium, assembly GCA_038373885.1. Taxonomy (NCBI): domain Eukaryota; kingdom Metazoa; phylum Arthropoda; class Arachnida; order Araneae; family Cheiracanthiidae; genus Cheiracanthium; species Cheiracanthium punctorium. The sequence goes on from JAWZYV010002721.1 coordinate 4,187, forward strand.
AGACTACTGTTCGCATCATTTTGTTGCTGAATATTGCAACCATTGTTGCTTGGTCCCTAGTGGTGAAATGTTTTGGATGAGTGCGTATTGGAAAATCTGAAGTATCCATTTCAGTTACGAAATCGGATCCTGGATCGGAATTTAATTCTATGTTAACATCTGCTACTAAGACAGTCTTACAATCATCCTCCTTCAGTAACGTTTCGAATAGAGCGTCTAATTTATCTTCTTAAGAAATTCGAGGACTAGCGTATGTCACTGCAAATCTCACTTTATCTTGAATATGACGCAATGACCATTTGAACACCTTTGATCTGGCTCGTGTAGGCACGGGTAAAGTGTTTCATATTCTTTTTATAAAGTGATTTTTATAAAGTTTTCCTCTATAAAAATCATAACTCCAGATGGCTTTCTGTTTTGGAAACCACTGTCTATCCGTTCTACCCAAGTGAATCCTGGCATTTGAAAATCATCTGAAGGGATAGTCCACGTTCAGTAGCAACATGATCCGTTAGCAACTCCAGATGGCTTTCTGTTTTGAGAATCACTGTCCTATCCTTTCGACCAAATTGAATCCAGTTCGACCAAAGTGATTTCCGTAGCAATATCAAATCACTCTGCCGAAAACAGGAATCAAACGGAAAAGTGACCACGCCACGCCGCTTAACCCATTTATGCCTAGTGTCCCTTATTTGGGACGGGGCATTTTCGCTAATAGTCGACAAACGTTTATTTATTATTTTCGAGCCTGATCCATGAGTATCGAGCCTCAACTCTACAAAATATTTTAACAGGACCAAGAAGGTGTTGATATTTCGATTTTCATCCATACTGATTTTTTAAAAAAAATAACATCCCTCGTTCACGAGAGTTGACATCGGAAATTTATCTATTATTTCTGCTTTTCAGTAAAAATCGTAAGAAAGTCGTCAAAAAATATCCAGGCACAAAAGGTTAGAACGAAAATCCCGTGATTGTAAAGAAATAGCACCCGAGTGCTAATAAATAAATGAATAATATTAGTTTTAAGCCACCCTAATAAATTTGAACACTGGTTTACATTATACGAGTCAATTAAAAACTCTTTAGTTAAACTATTATATAAATGAATCCACAGTCTTTAAATCCGAATAAATCTGGACTTCGAAATGCACAGCATTATTATTTTTTTTTTTTCGTGTCAGAACCAGAGTGTCGAAAACGCACCAATAAACAAGACTTTGAATTTGCATAAAAATTTACATAATTTCATAACATTTCTATCGGCTGTCATGAAAGTGGGCCTTCCATTTCGAAAAAAAAAAACTGGAGAAGAGTACTCAAAAAATATTTAAAGTCGAGAGCTGTTACCGAATTTGACATTCTTAAAAATGAAAAACAAATTTGCTTTTCTTATTTCCTTCTCGGTGGAGAAGAAGCGACGGTTATAGCACTATGTGTTATCAAAAAATAAAAATAAATAAAAAAAATATAAAAAAAAATATGAAACGAAAAAGTTTTTCGGGCTTTAATATTCTGAGACTGCTGCAGCCTCCTCGAGTAACAAAGTGTTTTCGAGCATAAAAAAAGAAGATTTGAAGCGAAAAAATCTTTTTTGCCAGACGGTATTGTGAATTTGTGTATTTCGGCGAAAAGAAAATCGATCGAAAAGATTTTATTTAATGCAGTCAGAGGAATGCGGTCCGTGAATAGGAAGTTTTTTGAAATAATTGTAATCGGCAGTATTTTAATATTGCAAGCAAATTCATTGGGAGATGGTAAATTTCCAACATTCGTGTTTTTAGAGAGCTCTAGCTGAAGTATCCGTTCTTCGTATGGGAATGGAGATTGTGAAAACAACTAATACGAATTAAAAATAAAAATATTAATATTGCTGTTTGTTTCAGCACATTTTCGGGTAAAAATTAATTTATATCATTGCCTCTGGCTGAATAATTCATGTTTGCGAAACCATCTTGATCATGGATGTTATTTTCTTTCGTCAAAGTTTGTTAGTATTTAACTTACTAACAAAAACAAAGAATAATTAATTTCATTTCCAGTTTCAACATTAACATTTAGTTACCTCAGTAACAGCGCCCATTGTTGTTACATCAGTTGTGAAATGCTACAATCAAGCAAAAACTAAAATAATTTTCTAAGCTCTTTAGATTCGGAAAATGCGAGTGATGATCAGAAAGAAATGTTACAAGCCGCAGCATTTGAAAACTACATGTGGAGAAATGTCGAGCATGTTGAGTGACGGTGTCATCCTCTTGGATGACAATGCCCGTCCCCATACTGTTCAAGCAACGCAGGAATTGCTGCGACGGTTTAGGTTAGAAAGGTTAGAAACCCACCGGAGGGGCCGACCCAAAGGGTTTACGGCAAGAAATCCCTCCGGGGAAGCAATTCAACCACGGTTTAATTGCGACGGTTTAGGTGGGAAATCTGGTGTCACCCTCCATACAGCCCAGATTTGGCACCCAATGACTATTTCCTGTTTCCGAGGTGGAAGGAGAACTTATCCAGCACACGGTTGTCTGAAGACAGTTCTGTGAAAACATCCGCCGAGACCTGGCTCAGTGGACAGGAAACCGATTTCTACCAAGACGGGTTAAACAAGTTGGTTCTGCTTTCTGATAAATGCCTAAATAGACTTGGTGATTATGTCGGAAAGTGATAGGCACGTTTGCCTCTTAATTCCTTTTTGTATTTTCTGTCTATTGTTAATAAATATTTTTTTTATTCGACTTGTAACCTTTTTATTGATCACTACTCGTATAAATGCACAGAAATACACGAATATGGAATAATTAATACAAAATAATCTTAAAACAAATTAAAACAAATTAATCTTAAAATACTCTTTTTTTTCTTCCTAATTTGTGGGACCTGGCCACAAGCATTTGCCACTGGTAAGGACTGAACTTCTGGTCATTTTAAGGAGGTAGGGGGTCATTTTAAGGGGCGGTCAGAGTTACTACCCCACAAGAAAGGGCGGACAATTTAACACCCAGTCCCATGACGAGAATAGAACCCGAGCCCGATGCTTGAGAGCATAATTCTGAAGCTACTACCCCCTCCCCACGAGTGGCAAGGTTTACATAATATGAATCAATTAAAAACTCTAATCAAAATATATTAACTTAATAAAATTACTATCTTCCAATCCTAATAAATGTCTGCTTACAAGATGCATAGCATTTATTTTCTTGAGATCCGAAAACTCTGAACGATTAGGTCGGTGGACGCGATCTGGTTTTGAACCAGGAAACTTCCGTCTTCCGGTTCAGAGAACTATGCGCTCGGCCATTGGTCTATCGGACAACAGGCGCGTGCGTAGCCAACGACCCCTAGAGAGGAAAGCCGCGGCGCTTACTTGTGACGTCACAAGTAAGCGCCGCGGCTTTCCTCTCTAGGGGCGTTGGCGTAGCCAGGAAAATTTTTCAGGCGGGGGGGTATGAACGATGTATATGTGTATAAATAGACGGAAATTCTGCACGGCATTAATCTTGTGCTCACTAATCCAAAAATTTCGGGGGGTGGGGGATATATCCCGATATCTACTCCCCTGTCAGACAACACAATGAAATTTTTTACTAGCGCAGATAAAGCCAATTTAAAACTACCCGAGTATGCTTGGGAATCGAACCCACGATCTTAATCTTACACTCTAAATAATAACCGTGCAATAACTGGAAACTTTCCAGTCACGTGAAGTCACTGGTCACTTTCCAGTCACTGGAATAACCGTTCAATAACTGGAAACTTTCCATTTTTCAACTGAAGTCTTATGGAAATTCTCCGATTATTTGAATACAGGATAATTTCCGCGTATATAAGTGTCAACTCCTCTTTGAAACAGAATTTCTACTAGAATTTACTGGAATTCAATTCCGTAAGTACAAGGAAATATTACTGGCGTCCCATTTGCCAGTACATTTCACGGATTTTTCTTACAGTGTAGGAAATTAGCGTAGACTATGAGAGGCGTTTGGCCTTCAAGCCGCCAGTCTCCGAATCTTGGGTTTGCTAAGTGCTTTAAGTTGGCAATGCAGCTTCCGACATTTTCTCCCCTCCCTTTCATAATTCAAGGTTTTATTTGAAAAAAAATCTGGAGTGACTCCACTCGACTTTCCGAACACTTACGATTAAGATCATGACCAAGCATTTAAATAAATTTTAATCGATGAATAATTCAAATATATATACCAAAATGAAGCTCAATCGAATGTATCGTTTAAACGCTAGCGCACTTTCAAGAATTTCTCCCCATAGGCTATAATGTAAAAGGAATTTTTGGCGTAGCCCTGTAGAAAAACTATAAGTCCTATACACATCAAAATCGATACCGGTCTTACGATGGTTGTTTATAACATGTACATCCGATTTGAGCTCAATCGAATGTACCGTTTAAACGCTAGCGCACGTTCCAGAATTTTCCCCCATAGGCCATAATGGAAAAGAAATCTTTGTCGTAGCCCTGTAGAAAAACTGTAAGTCCTATACACACCAAAATCAATACAGGTGTTGCGACGGTGGTTTATAACATATATACCCAATTTGAGCTCAATCGCATGCCCCGTTCAGGAGCTATCGTGTTCACTCACATACACACAAACACACATACACACACACACACATACACACATACATACATACATCTCGTAAAAATAACATAAATGAATTCAGAAGCCCTCTAAACGTGTAAATACACCAAAATCTCGAATTCGAATTTTTGCATGATTACAATACTTTCCTTACATGGTACATGTTCGGAAAGTAAAAACAGTCAATGCATTTAGGATTCGATGTTGAAATTGCTAGCTGAGTCATGCCCAGGGATCCCGCCAATTCTACTTGACTTTCTCTCACTCCTCCAATTCTGCTTTTTTTCCACCGAAAACATTCTCTCTTCAACCGTTCTGCCAGCCTTCGACGCGAAAAATACAGTTCTTTAAGTGATGAAACCAGTCAATACTTTCTTTTTTCCACTAAAAGTGTGCCGCACAGCCAGCTGCGTCAAAAAAAAGGGTCTCTAGATCTGTGGCACGCGATGAACGTTTCGATCGTCCACCATCTTGCTGGTAGTTGAGTCGAGCGATGTCAACGGCTGCCCTTTTTTCAGCATTGGGCAATCTCTCCAGCTGTTCCAGCATTCTTTTAGGAGATGTCAGTGCTGTTAAAAATAATCGTGACCATTTTTTTTACGGGAAATGACGTGCTGAAAAGTGAAGGATTCTCGTGGAGCTATGTCACCCGCAACTATTTTTATAAAAATAAAATCTATTCTTCGTGACTGGCAACAGTCAAAACTTCAGAGTTGGTGTTCCCAGAGCCGGAACACTGCGCGTTAACCCTTTGAGGCGCAACGCTTTCCCAATGCTGAAAAAAGGGCAGCCGTTGCCATCGCTCGACTTAACTACCAGCAAGATGGCGGACGATCGAAACGTTCATCGCGTGCCACAGATCTAGAGACCCATTTCTGACGACACATGGCTGTGCTCGCGCCCAGCCAGCTGCGTCAAAAACGGTCTCTAGCTCTGTGGCACGCGATGAACGTTTCGATCGTCCGCCATCTTGCTGGTAGTTGAGTCGAGCGATGGCAACGGCTGCCCTTTTTTCAGCATTGGGCAATCTATCCAGCTGTTCTCGCCTTCTTCCATTTTTCAGCATATGGCAGTGCTGTTAAAAATAATCGTGACCATTTTTTGACGGGAAAGGACGTGCTAAAAAGTGAAGAATTCTCGTGGAGCCATATCACCCGCAACTATTTTTATAGAAATCCAATCTATTCTTTGTGACTGGCAACAGTCAAAACTTCAGAGTTGGTTCCGGGAACACTGCGCCTTAAAGGGTTAAGCAGAGTTTTCTGAAACAATATACTACGGTTAACATTTTACAAGCCATCATTCGAATCTGTACTAGTCAATGCCGAAAGTTTAGTCTTTCTTCTGATATTTCAAAACATTCAATAAGCTTGCCTTTAACGTAAGCATAATTATATGCAAACATACAATCTAAATTAAATGCATTCTTAGAAACACTTCTCCTGCATATATTATAGTAAAGAAATACACAACAGTTTAATAGAAAACCATTGCATGGACGTTGTTAAATGGGTTTAATTATAAAAGACCGTAAAATTACACATGCAGAATACCTTCATGCATTCAACATTCGCGTAAATTTCTATGAAACAGTTAAATTATATCTACAATCATTATTTATATCTTCGAAGATTGAGAGTTAAATTTAGAATAATCAATGTGTATAAGTATTGCGAGAATGATTTGCCTGCCGAATGTATGTGTTTGCGCAGGTAATGAATGTTTGTTTAATCGTATAGAACTACTGCTAACTGAAGTGCCCGATCTTCGCACGGGAGGGAGTAGGCATTTCCCTAACACCCTTAAAGCTTATTCCATTATGTCTAAGCTGAATGTCTCTGGACTGGTACAGACCGCAATGAATTGAAATTATTTTGAGTGCCACTGTAGAAGAACTACAAATGATACAGCACATTATTTTCTGTGGACAGTATGATTTTGTAACCCTGTCGCCAGCTGTCGTCAAAAAAAAGGGTCTCTAGATCTGTGGCACGCGATGAACGTTTCGATCGTCCGCCATCTTGGTGGTAGTTGAGTCGAGCGATGGCAACGGCTGCCCTATTTTCAGCATTGTTCAATCTATCCAGCTGTTCTCGCATATCTTCCATTTTTCAGCAGATGTCAGTGCTCTTAAAAAGAATCGTGACCATTTTTTTACGGGAAATGACGTGCTCAAAAGTAAAGGATTCTCGTGGAGCTATGTCACCCGGAAGTATTTTTATAGAAATAAAATCTATTCTTCTTGACTGGCAACAGTCAAAACGTCAGAGTTGGGTGTTCCCAGAGCGGGAACACTGCGCGTTAAAGGGTTAACAGCTATGCGTTTTCGCCCGTAAAGACCGAACCAATCGTTTGACTGACCGAAGAAAAATATCGCCAACAATCGCCAATCTTTTCAGCATTGGGCAATCTATCCAGCTGTTCTCGCATATCTTCCATTTTTCAGCAGATGTCAGTGCTGTTAAAAAGAATCGTGACCATTTTTTTACGGGAAATGACGTGCTTAAAAGTGAAGGATTCTCGTGGAGCTATGTCACCCGCAACTATTTTTATAGAAATAAAATCTATTCTTCTTGACTGGCAACAGTCAAAACGTCAGAGTTGGTGTTTTCCCAGAGCGGGAACACTGAGCGTTAAATGGTTAAGGCTAGGCTAAACGAAATACATCCATCTGCCTACAGTAGAGGGGAAGGTGTATTGGCCGAGGGACTATTAGGCCCTATTTAGCCGAGGGACTATAGGGACTATTAGGCCCTTGTAGGAACTATTACGGGCTTAAAGGGGGTTTTAAAGCGTATTCACGCAACACCAGGGTAAAACCAGACCAAAAAACGGCTGCAGGACATGCTAGATCCGAAAGTTGGGTCGCGGTAAGGCCCGAAACACGCGGATCTTCAAATTTCAGTCTTCTAACCAGTACAGTGTCTTCTCGCGCTCTGCCTAAGTGGGGGTCTTGGGTGAACAAGAATTGAATCCATAAATAAATTTATTTATTTCTTGGTCTCCAGGGTTCCTTTCCCACAAGTATCCCACCTTCACGGCATCGGGTAATTTTTCGAGACATAAAATTATTACAATTTCATGGCAAATGTTCAATGAGTAATCAAAGCAAATATATTACCTTTTAAATTAACTGGCATACTAAGGACACTTCTAGAGTATGTAAATTACTTCCAGAAAGAAAAAAAATCTGGAGGAGTGACTCCACTCGACTTTCCGAACACGTTACGATTCAAGATCATTACCAAGCATTTAAATAAATTTTTAATTGATGAATAATGCACAAAACATATATACCAAATTGAAACTCAATCGAATGCACCGGTTTTTAAACGCTTGCGCACTTTCAAGAATTTCTCCCCATATGCCATTATGCCATAATATAAAGAAAGTTTTGTCGTAGCCCTGTAGGAGAACTATAAGTCCTATACACACCAAAATCAATACCGGTCTTAGGATGGTGGTTTATAACATGTATACCGAATTTGAGCTCAATCGAATGTATCGTTTAAACGCTAGCGCACTTTCAAGAAATTCCCCCCATAGGCCATAATGTAAAAGAAATCTTTGTCGTAGCCCTGTAGAAAAACTATAAGTCCTATACACACCAAAATCAATACCGGTCTTGCAACGGTGGTTTATAACATATATACCCAATTTGAGCTCAATCGAATCTACCGTTTAAACGCTAGCGCACTTTCAAGAAATTCCCCCATAGGCCATAATGTAAAAGAAATCTTTGTCGTAGCCCTGTAGAAAAACTATAAGTCCTATACACACCAAAATCAATACCGGTCTTGCGACGGTGGTTTATGACATATATATCCAATTTGAGCTAAATCGAATGCTCCGTTCAGGAGCTATCGTGTTCACTCACATACACACAAACACACATACACACACACACACACACACACACATACACACATACATACATACATCTCGTAAAAATAGCATAAATGGATTCAGAAGCCCTCAAAACGTGTAAAAACACCAAAATCTCGAAGTCGAATTTTTTCATGATTACAATACTTTCCTAACATGGTACATGTTCGGAAAGTAAAAATAATATTTCTTTCGACACAGCTACTTTGATTATCCGTTATAGAATAGCTTAATTGAGAGACTGTTACCCTCCGACATTCACATAAATTTTGATTAGGCAGATTAATTACCCTCCTCATCATTATTTTATGTGCCCGAAATTTGCGCTTTCAGTTTTAGCATAATCAATGCGCATGGTTGTCATGAAAGCAATTTTCTACTGACTCAATATATTCGCTCACATAATGAACGCATATCTACGTATAAGCATAGACGAATGTCTGAAGTTAATATAAACATTTATATACAGGGTGTACCAAAAACGTAGTAACACGGTTTAATTCTTTATCCGCTAGTGATAAGTGGACAATGGAAACAGAAAAATTATTCAAAGTACAACAAGGAAAACATTGCAAAATTGTTTCAAAAACCTTGCTATGTTGGAAATTGTTTTATAATCAATGAGTTTTGCATGATTTATCTCTCGTGATTAAATTCTCAACTGACAAAATGATAAGTTTGTAATTTGATATTTGTGTGCCCTTTACAAATTCTATACATCTACTTATACGCTAACGTATACGGTACCAAAATCGACAGTATTTCCAATCTGCGTACGGCAAGAGCTAGATGTAAACATCAGTGCAATAACAATAACGCATGTGCGAAAATCCAAATCAACAGTTCATTGACGCCCAATGGAGCATTAATATGTCACGCAGTAGCTAGGTTACAAAATAACAATGATGGATACACAAAAATGCCAAGATCTTTCGGACTTTTTCACGGCTTTAAAATATCAAATTGACAATCCTCGGCGCATGAATCGCCCATCTAAAAAATGTCACCCTGCACTGGGCTAAAACACTTTTTAACCATTGGCTGTTTCAACACATTTTAGGATGACATAATGTGTAACAACCTAAAATGTGTAACAACCTAGAATGACCTAAAATGTGTAACAACCCTAACCTAAATAAATTGAATGGTAAATACCGTTAAAACAAAGAAATATGATTTTCTTAACCCGTAAGCACGCGCGTCTACTTTTGTAACTTAAGCAGTCGCATGGGGTAAATCTTACCCCATTTTGTCTTCTTTATATTTTTGACTAAAAATGTTTTAACCCATTTATGCCTAGCGTCCCTTTTTTGGGACGGCATTTTCGCTGTCAGTCGAAAACGTTATTTATTTTTCCGAGCCTTTATTCGCGAGTATTGAACCTCAATTCCACAAAACATTTTAATATGGCCAAGTGGGATGTTGACATTTCTATTTTTATACATAATGATTTTAAATGAAATCATCCCTTGTTCAAAAAGTTGACATCGGAAATTTATCAATTACTGCTGGTGTTAGCAAAAATCTAAGAAAGTCGCAAAAATATCCAGGCACGAATGGGTTAAAAGCAAATTTGTGGACTTATAACATAAAATACATCACTTCTGTTACGTTTCATGGGAAGAAATCGTGTGTGGCGTTGATTTCGTCGGTTTACGAACCAACAGTTTGCGAGCTGACAACCAGCGAGTCAGTTTGCGAACACACCCAGAGCGGAAAGTCCCGCGAATTCACGAAGATGCAAATTGACCTTCACCAGTCTATCCGGAGTAGATGGTTGGCAAGTATATAAACACCCAGCTGTGAGTGAAGCTGCAGAAGGAAAATAGCAGCATTATGTTCTATAGCTCGCGACTGATAATTTTGTTATGTTATTTGTTATCCTTAAAGTTTATTCATTTTATTTTTTATCAATAAAATATGTTAGTTGTTGAGATGCTGTCTTACGTCTTATTTTAAAGTAAGCACTTTTAGTGCGCAACGTAAGGAGGTGTATAATCTTCACCCCCCTCTACATTGGTGACCCGGACGTCGGATTGTAGGTGATTATGAAGTTTCGCCCTTCAACGACGACGTTCAATGTCTTCAATCATCTCCGCAAGGATTTCTCTCTACGTTGGTGACCCGAATGTTGCTACTCTTCACTCGTCTTCATCTGTGCCTATGGGACTTTGCAAAGGTATGTGAATTTGCTTCGACTTCCCTTCCGGACCACCAACTCTAGCTCATAACATATAGCGTCGTGCTTAAAACATGTCATTACCTTTAGGTGATACAAAAAACATTATACAGGATACTCCTGGTAATATCGAAGTTTGTAGAGTAGCGTTTAAAGCTCCACAATTTTGGAAAACAACCCTGAACTATGGTTCCTTCAACTGGAATCCCAATTTGCTACAGAAGGTATAAGTACAGAGTTAACAAAGTTTCATAGTGTAGTTGCAGCGTTGGACTGCTAAATTTTAGTTACGGTTAGTGACATAATCCGATCCCCTCCAACGGATACACCTTATGAGTGCTTAAAAAAAGTCATAATTTCACATTATGCAGATTCGGAACAAACCCGTTTAAAGGCATTGCTGCAGGACTTAATACTCGGTGACAAGAAACCATCTCAATTGCTCATGCAAATGAAGGCATTGGCTCAAAAGCAAGTGGACAATGATGTATTAAAAACCCTCTTTTTAACACGTTTACCAGTTTCGATGCAACAGATCTTGTCTGTTTGCAAAGAAGATTTAGATGGGTTGGCTTTAATAGCGGATAAGATATCTGAGGTCACAGAAACTCCAATGGCGGTGAATTCGGTTACAACCCTTTCCCCTTCTTTAGATGTAATACAGAATCTAGAGAAAAAAATCGACGCGATAGCTAAACGATTGGACACCTTGGCTCGTCCACTCTCTTTTGGAGGACGTAATAAGCAGTCCCGATCTCTATCCCCTTCCCACAAAAAATTAAACCCTCGCTTCTGCTGGTACCACGCACGCTTTGCGGAAAGAGCTACTAAATGCGTCCCTCCTTGTACTTTCCTAGAAAAACTTGCAGGCTCATCCGAACTGGCGGCCACTGATGCTTGTCAGCGTGTTAGTCGCTTATACATTCGTGACCGTAAAACTGGAATCAGTTTTTTGATAGACAGTGGAGCAGCATGCTCAGTTCTGCCTGTAAATCAAATATTAACTCGTAAGAAAGTACCCAGCTCGAAATTTTTTCTTTACGCAGCAAATGGTACTGAAATAAAAACATTCGGCAATAGAAATCTGGTTTTGGACTTTGGCCTAAAACGATCATATCCGTGGAATTTTGTTATTGCGGAAGTTTCAAAGCCGATATTGGGTGTGGACTTTTTGGAACGATTTTCATTGTTAATTGATGTTAAGAATCGCCGTTTGATTGACCAGGTGACGTCCTGCAAAGTTAATGCAAATTCATCTTTTGGACCCTCTACTGGCCTCACAACGGTTTGCGGCGATACGCCATATCATAAATTACTTTCTGAATTTCCAAATATAACTAGACCCGCTAATAACCTACCTGCAGTTAACCATTCTACAACACATTGTATCTTAACTAAAGGTCCACCGGTAACATCTAAAGCCAGACGTTTATCCCCTGACAAACTAAAAGCAGTTAAACAGGAATTCGAAGCCTTATTAGCACAAGGCATTGTCAGTCGATCGAATAGCCCATGGGCTAGCCCGATACATTTAGTCAAGAAAAAAGACGGCTCATGGCGCATATGTGGAGATTTTAGGGGGTTGAATGCTGTCACTTTACCCGACCGCTATCCATTACCTCATATCCACGATTTTGCAATGGAATTGCACGGTAAACGGATATTTTCTAAATTGGATCTAGTTAAAGCCTATAATCAGATCCCGGTTAACAAGGAAGACATTCCTAAAACCGCAGTAATTACACCAGTAGGCCTATTTCACTACAATAGAATGCCGTATGGACTCAGAAATGCTGGTCAAACATTCCAAAGGTTTATGGATGAAGTTTTCAGGGACTTGGATTGCTACGTTTACCTCGACGACATTTTAGTCGCTTCAAAAGATGAGGAGACTCACATTCAGCACCTGCGCAAAATTTGTACACGCCTAGATCAATATCGCATTGTTCTAAATGTCGCTAAATGCATTTTTGGTAAAGCACAAATGCCATTTCTAGGATATTTAGTTACTGAGGCAGGAATCTCCCCCTTGCCCGAAAAAATTGAAGCTATATCCAATTTTCCTTTACCCCAGACGGTCCTTTACCCCAGACGGTACATGAACTACGGCGCTTTTTAGCCCTTCTAAACTTCTACCATCGTTTTTTCCCAAAAGCTGCACATACGCAAGCTCCCCTACATGAGTTGATTAAAAGTCGTAAAAAACGCGATAAAACGCATGTTCCGTAGAGGGGGGTGAAGATTATACACCTCCTTACGTTGCGCACTAAAAGTGCTTACTTTAAAATAAGTCGTAAGACAGCATCTCAACAACTAACATATT
>JAWZYV010002722.1:0-15000 GCA_038373885.1 Cheiracanthium punctorium
AGATCCGCCATGGTGCCGGGGGTCCCAAATTTCAGTGTGTGAATTTCGAATGTAGGAGAAAAACGCGTTTCCGTTTCGCGTTTTTTCCGCACACCGTGAATTTCCTAAAAAAAGGTAGACTACAAACTTTTACGACAAAACACAAAGGTAGACTTTTTGAAATCAGGTTTGAGGTAAACATATATACCATAAGCAGATATGGTGTGAGAACTTCTCAAGAGGGAGCTGAGCCCGTCTGAAATATTCCAGGGGAGCCACAGCTCCAGCTCCCCGGTTCCTACGCCCTGCTCTTGTCTTACAAATAATAAACAACACTGCACTCTTACAAATAATCTCTAGATGCATTTTTAAGAAATAAATGTAAAGAAGAAGTATTTGATTGAAAAATTGGCGGAAGCACTTTTTATAAAGGAAAAAAAAAAAAAAAAAAAAAAAAAAGACAAATGCTATATTTTTTTAATCAATGGCACAGTTCGATTTGCTTTAAAAACTGCTTAAACGTTGCATTCATATATTAAAAGAATATAATTAGTTGCTTATTGGTTTGGTATTGAATTGTGTGTTATTACATCAAAGCTACTCGAGGGCTATCTGCTTGAGGAAGAGTGTCTTGGGCAGAGGACATTTTAAAAGATTTTTTTTTTTTTTTAATAGAGCAAATAACGTATCGATCATATGCTCATGCTGATAACTGAATGTACTGTAAATGTGCCATATAAATAACATAAACTTATCGATTTTGAGAAATCTATCTTTTCTGTTTTGCAGTAACATATTTTAAAGGTATACCACAAAGGCAAGTTCAAATTCAAAGCGTTTTCGTAATCTTTAGAAAATCTCATCTAACTTAAAGTGATATATATTTTGATCTGTACATATAAAGATGTAAACATACACCCAACCCATTTTCATCATGTTCTTTTCCAAAGATTTTCCCATGGCTCAGCGAATTTTTTTTTGCAGCGCAGACCTACGTTACGTAGCTTATTGTCTAGCAATTGCCTCCCACCGCGAACACCATCCTTACTGCCTAATCCTTACAAAATTAAAGGGTCCACGGGAAGAACGACGAGAGTGCACTTTTCGTCAATGTTGAGGTCTCTAGTGCATTCTGTTGTTCATGAATGGCACTATTAATATCCGAACCCATAAGGGGAAAGAACAATGAGAATACACTGAAAAAATAGTCCAGATACAGCTTACTGGGGAAGAACATGGAAAGTCCCGGGCGCCTTTCGATTTTTTGGAAAATCAGCTGTATTGGACTCGAATCGTTTTTCCCGTGTTCCCGTGGACGCGTGGAACCTTCAATTGTATTCGTCCGTCTGGTCACTGCTCTGATTCTGACCTGGTGTGTAATGGGGTTCTACTCTGACCCATCAACAAACTGAAACTTTTTTCCCGTATTTCTACCTCAAAGGAATGTGCCTTCCGGCAAGGTCTTCTCGGAGAGAGAGATGTCCGCAGGCACGGACTAAGAGGCTTTAGGACGGTCATCGGGAAGCGGCAGACGGGCGAAACTGCGTCATCCTCTGAAAGGAAAATATGCGACCCCCTATTAATAATTAACGGCACGGGCGCCCTCTGACGACACACGGCGTAAGTATCTCCCGCGGGGTGCTTCCGTTGATATTTGTTTACGTTTCAGCTACTAGCAGACGACGCATGCGCCAAAAATTAATGAGTACGACTCCCAGCGCCACCTTTTTGGCAAATTTCATTTAGTTCTTTCGCAATGCTTGGATGATTGTCCTGAACCCTCTTAGTCCGTGTCCGCAGGGTTTTGCGCTGGTGTTACAGTTACAGAGTTTTCAATGAATAATCCCACTCCCTCTACAATCAGTTAAAAATCGCAATTCTTGTACTTGTAGCAGATCAGCTGTTTCAAAATACATATAATTTAGTAATTATATATATATTTATATACAGAAAGGTATATGCAAAAATTTTAATGCACACAAAATTCATTCATGTAAATATATTTTTACTTCCTTGTACGTAGTATAGAGCATTTCGACGAACCCCTCCTCTCTGCGATCGGTCGCCGTCTTGCGTGACAGCTTGGGGTTCTCGTAATGTATTTCAATGGGAAAAACCCGATTTTCAACATTCAAAAAAAGTATTAAATTTAATTTTTTGGATGATTGTAATGGATGGAATTTGTTAATCAGACCTTCTACTTTTGTGTCCCAGGTGGCGTTTAATATTTTAAAAAGCTTAACATATAATATTTTAATGATATTTCAAGCGACTTTTTCCGCTGGTACTGCGTTCGGAAAGACAACATTATGTACGGGAATAAACACAATGTTTATTTTAAGATTCGGCAGGTCATTCGGATTACTGTTTGTTTACAAATATCATTGTTGTGCATGCGAAATTTTCTTACGTTGTGAGATTTATGCAATAATAAAGTTTTGTTTTTGAATTATAATTCATCGGATATTCTGTATGCCCTAGAAAACATCAAATTCCATTAATATTTATATTAAAAAAGTGTTTATTTAAATTTCTATTACGATATATTCAGATTGTTTTTTTTCTTTTATAAAAAATAAATGTACTGCTTGTTATTATTTATCATAGTGTTCTTTTAAATATGTAAATGCCTGTAAAATAAGACCAGTCATCCCATTAATAAAGAAGTGTAACATATGCATCGCATAACATATTTGTACATGTAATTAATCTAATACGTATGAATATGAATTAAAAAAATAATCCAATAAATCAACTAAATTAAAGACGTAGACCAATTAATGTGTTCTTTACTTAGTTGCATAATTATGTAAATTGACAGTAAACATGAGTGCAAAATGTAAATTTATAATTCCATAAAGCTTCTGCCTTTTTATTATAAGATGGAAAACATGTTTCGCAATGTTAGCTCATAAAACTGTACTAAACAATTCTACAATTACATTTTTGAATTTTGTTTCAAGTTAGAATCAGAACAGAAATCAAAAGCTGGAACTCTGACCCTGTATTTCTTTTTTCTGGGTGAATTTTTACATATTAGGCAAAGCTCATGAATACTTTGCTCCGAAGCCCAACACTAGTATACATTAATTCATAAATTTTCCCCTTTTCAAGCACAAACTGATTTTAGCAGACACGACAAATCATATTCGCTTCACCTCGACCAGATTTGAGAGTCCTGAGACCACCAGAATTTGGGTGTTTTCTGTATAATGTTTATATTTCTTCCTGCTAATTTCCGACTATTTAATTTTATATCACTGTTCTGTGAAATAATTATTATATGGGAAAATCTTTAAATTATTGTTATTTTAATTAAATGTGCTACCAACCCCATATTACAGGGGTTTGCAGTTCGCTACTGAGTATTAACATAAGAATATTAAGGCTCCGGCACCTTTTTTTGCCAGAAATTGCTGCTAGCCCTGGAGCAATTAAATGTTTTCTCATTGAAAAATTTCTTTCATTAATTTCCAAAAAGATACACTTTTTGTATATAACCCGCATACAAAAATATCTCCAATCCGTAAAATGTGCTCCATATTCTGATGAGGTGATGGACAAAATTTGATAATTATATCCTGAAAAGTGTCAAAGGTATGAAGATAATAAGTACTGACTTAAACTAATTTTCAGTAGCTCTTGAAAGGAAAAAAATCACAATCACATTTTAAGGGTCATACAGATATTATGAAAGAATATTTTACATTCAAATTCAAGTATAGACCCCAGTCACCTTTGTATATAGATATCCCTTAAGACGTTATATGATGAAAGGCTGAAATTTTGTACATCACCTCATTTGTGCATGGGGTACATTTTATTTTCTAGGAATTTTTTTGTAAGGTAGTTCTAAGAAATTTTAAAAAGTGTAACTCTGTGAAAATTAACAAGAGGCATTTTCTCTTAACATAGTCTTTTTTTTTTTAACCTTATTTTAAACATTTATTCAATTCACACTGCCTAATTATCTTTAATAGATAAAGAATTAAAGCATGTTATCACTTTCTAGGGGCACTGTACGTGTATGTGTGTCTATACAATTTATAAACACTAATATTTTTACTTCCTTGTATGACGTACAAAGAAATAATGTGATCGCAAAAAGAATTCGGTATCCAGATTTTGACTACCTCTAAATTTACTGAGTTTTTGCTTGACATCTCATTGTACGCATGTATGTATGTTCATATAAATTCATGTACAAGCATTCTGACTGACAGCTAGACCATTTTGATCAGTGTTTCCTGGCGCCTGTACGCAGTAGCGGATTCAGGGGAGGGACTTGGGGGCTTCACCCCCCCCCCCAAAAAAAGAGATTGCTAGAGAGTAACATTCTGCTTCATTATGCACTTTGAATATGTAAAGTGATCTTTTTTAATCACTTAGCCCCTCCCAAACAAATGTAAAAATCCTTTTTACATTTGTTTAGAGACTAAAATTTTTGCTTTATTGTATAGTTTTCTTTGGGTTGAAATAAGCTTTTATCAAAATTTAGCCCCTACCAAAAGAGAATTTCTGGATTCCGCCACTGCCCTGTACGTACGTGTGTATGTAGGTAACTCACATATCTTAAAAAGTACGAGTCGTACAATGTTGAAATTTTATATTAGGATTGTTGTAACATCAACATCCATAACATTATATTTTATGGGCAGAAATTCATTAAAGTGTAATTTAGAGATATTAAGTTATTTCAAATGAATCAAAAGTGATATATGTTGTTAAGGCTTACAAAATGAATCTTGCCATCAAAAATGGTATCTTTATCATTTACAGTTCTACAGGAGCACTCAGAAAAATTCCAACAAATTACAGCCAATGGCAATTTTAGAAACATTCATTCATTTCAAGCAGAATAACATCTTACCATATGGTTTGATAATGGTCCGGTGACGTTCAGCCACCTCCCTCAAAAACTGCGTTAAAAGTCACCAAACTTGGCAACTTTTGGTATATATATGTATATATTTAATTTGCATATCTCAAAAACTATTAGTCGTAGATTGCTGAGATTTTATATATAAGATCGTTGTAACATCTAGTTGTACACCTAGATTTTTTATTCCAATCTACTGGAGAGTTTATTTACAGGACCACCCAAAAGAATTTTGGTACTTGCATGTATCCTTGCAGTCTGCCAAGATGAGCGATTTTTCGCTTTGATAAATCCAGGTTGCAGGAAATCATGATGGTTCCGAATACAATTGGCGGGGGGCGTAGCCAAGGGGGGTGTTATGGGGGTCATAACCCCCCCATGGGGAATTTTTTGCCATACAAAATGTATATTCTTCACTACATTATCACACACGCGTATACATATATATGAGTTTTAGTAGTCGTAACTCCCCCCCCCCCCAATCAAAAATTTCTGGCTACGCCCCTGCAATTGGCTACAGTTTGCCAGCACATTTTCCGAAAAAATAATTTTGGCACGAATGTCTATCAGGATAATATGCAACTACCAGAATTCCAATACATTAATGTCTATAGACATCCTCAAATAGTGACGTAGCCAGAAATTTTTCATGGGAGGGGTTACTATTGTAACTCACATATATGTATACATGTGTGTGGTGAGGGAGTGAAGAATATACATTTATATTGCAAAAATTTCAGGGTGTGTGTGTTGTGATACCTTATTACCCCCCCCCCTCCCCTGGCTACGCCACTGTCTTCAATATATTATGTCTGTAGTCGTTCATTGTTTGGTCCATGCACAGAATCTCATTATTTGTCATCCACCGTGTTGAGTTTTGCCAAAATATCGCTAATTTAACACCAAAAAAAACTATGCATTTTGCATGACTCTAAAACTTTTAGCCGTAGAATGTTGAAATTTTGTATTTACAACTATTGTAACATCTAACTGTGCTTTTGATTGCTGTGGACTGAGTAATTTATTTACAGGGTCAGCCAAAAGACTTAAAATATATTAAGGGTCTATAGATACCTTCATTTCATTAAAAATCTGTGATGAATAACTGTTACAGCTGTGACTGAAATCTCGCTGTCGCAAGCTTATTGGCTTTTGTCAAAATATTGCCCAATTAAGTGAAACAAATCTTTAAAATTGAACTCAGCTTGGCGGTAAACTTTAGAATTGCAGTATTTTGTCTCTTTCAAATGAAATAAGTTTAGATGAAGTGCCCCGAAAATATTTCAGGTTTAATAGAGGTACAAGGAAGTCATGTGGTGTCCATATCAGATTTATTAGTTCAATGATTTGATTAAAAAAAACAATCATAATAAAAGGAGTAGTATATAGAGTTTTACAGTTATATTCTTCCATGATGATTGTATGTAAGAGATTTTTTTTTCAACATCGTAAATTACAGTGTTACTTGAAAATATGTTTTCACATAATTTACACAGGAACCAGACTACATGCAAGCGATAGATATTAAAAAAATCAGATGTCAGTCAGCCAATTTAAATTACTTTAGAAGTTATTTACAAAAAAATTGAAAGAAAAAAAAACCATCATATTTGACTGCATAAAATGATTTAGGTTCTTGAATCTAAACAGCAGGTAAGAACAGTATTCATAGAAAAATTGCTACTGGCGTATTATCCCGGCACTCAAACAAGACAGGCGATTTCGATTTCTCGCCAAGATAAATGCCAATCACATGAAATTATTAATGGTTTCAAATACGATTGGCAACAGTTTCCAGCACATTTGATGAAAAAATACTTTGTTGGAAATGACCACTGCAATAATACGTAAGTATCTAAAAATCTTCATAATAATTTCTAATCCTAATATCAGCTCCACGCAGAACAGAGTGGAAATAGTTTTAGGTAAAAGAATAAGGATTTATTTTAACGAAGTACAGTTTAACCATTTAATCATCTGTCCATGGACACGAGAACAACAACAGTATAACCTTGATTTCACGAAGTCAAAGAAACAACAGAAAGAATTGAGATAAGAAGGTGAAATGAAAGAGGGTGTCAGTTTAATAGAAAAAACACATTTATTCAAGATATTTAAGTTCCACTCCATCCCTAATTTAGAATACTGCAAAAGAATAAAAAGGCTGGTAGCCAAGTTTAGTGATTTTAAAAAAGTAGATTCTATAGTTTTTTAGCATAAGCAACAATAAGTAATCATACATTAACACATCACAAATTTCCTGTTTTATTTATTTATTATTATTATTTTAATAAACCGACCACTCGTACAAAACTAGTTCTGTAAACAATGTATAAATTGACTTTTTAATCAAAATATGTTTTTAAAAAATAATTAACAAACCAATTCTTTCATGTTTTCTATTGATTTATTCTTATGCATTTTATATGTACATTTAATAACAGAATCCACACCAGAAAGTGCTATCCATAGAAAGCATGCACTAAAATTCATGTCAATCTAAGGATAAACCTATCTAGTCATAGCTTCAAACTACATTGGAGACAAATTATCCATATAGTTAAAAATCATGAAAAAATATCACAATCCTAAACTAGAAACAATATCTAATTTTGCAATTAGAGTTTAATTATTTGAGACAGCTTTAAAATTTCTTCCATATTTCTAAATAAATAATTTACATTCTTTCATGCACAGTCGTGGATTGCTGTCTAAACTGAAACGCCTGTTGCTTGCAATTCTGCAGTTTGTTTACATTCTTCACAGTGGGGCTGCGTTCGTAATCCAAAAACCCAATGAACCTCCTCAGATTACACGTAGTTTATACGGATTACTGAGATTGCTAAATTATACAATTAGGTAAAGAAATAGCATGCGCAGAACGATGCGCGAAGCTGTCACTCAGCTGACGTCAGAGATACGTCACGTCGAAATGCTCTATAAAAAATTTTGGGGGCCAAATTTCGACAAAAAATCCGATTTTGACTACCTCTAAATTTAATTTTAAGAATTTTTTCGATGCATCTCATCGTAGGCTAGCATGCACGATCATATTAATGCGTCTGCAACTCATTTTGACCAGCGGCGAGTTTATTGTGGTCAGTTTTTCCATGCCGTCTGTACGTACGTACGTAGGTACGTACGTATGTATGTAACTCGCATATCTCAAAAACTATGGATCGTAGAACGTTGAGATTTGATATTTAGGATTGTTCTATGATCTAGTTGTGCACCTCCCCTTTTGGTCGCAATCGAATGAATAGTTTACGTACAGGACCGCACAAAAGATTCGAAATACATTACGCTCTATGGGCCGAAATTCATTAAACTCGCATATCTCAAAAACTATTAGGCGTAGAATGTCGAAACTTCATATTTTGGATAGTTGTAACATCTAGTTGTGCACCTCCCCTTTTGGTTCCATTCGATTGGATAGTTTATCTACAGCACCGCCCAAAACATTCGAAATACATTACGCTCAATGGGCCGAAATTCATTAAACTCGCATATCTCAAAAACTATGAGGCGTAGAATGTTGAAACTTTATATTTAGGATTGTTGTAACATCTAGTTGTGCACCTCCCCTTTCGGTCCCATTCGACTGGATAGTTTATCTACAGAACCGCCTAAAAGATTCGAAATATATTACGCTCTATGGGCCGAAATTCATCAAAGCGTTTTTTAGAGGTATTGGGCTATTTCAAACGACTCAGAAGTGATATATGCTGTAAAGAGTTAGAAAATGAATTTCTCCATTAAAAAAAGTGTCTTTATCATTTACAGTTCTGCTACAGGAACACTCAAAAGATTTCCAATACATTACGGTCAATGGCAATTTTAGGAGATTCATCCATTTCAAGCATAATACCGTCCTACCACATAAGTTAGGCAATGGTCCGACCACGGTCACGTGCCTCCCTCAAGAACTATGCCAAAAGTCGCCAAGCTTGGCTACTTTTTTGTGTACGTGTGTGCATATTTAACTCTCAAATCTCAAAAACTATTATGAAATTTCATACATAAGATTGTTGTAACATCTAGTTGTGCATCTCGATTTTTGGTTAAAATCTACTGGAGAGTTTATTTACAGGACCACCGAAAAGAATTTCAGTACTTTAATGTCTATGGACATCTTCAGTATAATACAATTGTAGACAGTCATTGTTTGGTCCATGCCCAAAATCTCGCCGTCTGTCCTCGACCTTGGCGAGTTTTGCCGAAATGTCGCCAAATTTGGCGATAGTCAGTCATTTGGTCCATGCCCAAAGTATCGTCATTTGTCATCGTTCTTGGCGAGTTTTGGCGAAATATCGCCAAATTTGGCGATAATCTGTCATTGTTGGTCCATGCTTAATATCTCGCCAAATGTCGTCGACATTGACGAGTTTCGCCGAAATATCGCCAAATTTGGCGCCAAAAATTATTTCGTATTTTGTATAACTCTAAAACTTTAACCCGTAGAATTTTGAACTTTTGCATTTAGAACTATATTATAACATCTAACGGTTTTCAATATCTTTTTTGAAAGCAATCGACTGGGAATTTATTTACAGGGTGAGCCAAATGACTTTAAATACATTAAGGTGTATGGATGCATTCAATTCATTGAAAGTCTGTGGTCAATGACTACTTTGGCTATACCCAAAATCTCGCAAACTATTTCAAGTTTGTCGGCTTTTGGTGAAATATCGCCAAATAGAGTGTCAGAAAGAAATCTTTCAAATTGAACTCAGCTTGGCGATATCGAAATGTTTGGCTAGAAATCGCTATAACTTACTATTATTGATATTTTATATCTTTCAAACAAATAAGTTTAGAGGAAGTGCGTAAAAAACATTTTTGATTTAATAGACGTGCAAGGAAGTCATGTGTTGGACACATCAGATTTTTAAAATATTATAAATTACATGAATTTGTTAATGTAGCAAATATTCTATTTATAAAAGATGCATCCTAGTATTAATATTTTTACAATAAATATATCAGTTAATCTTTGCTTATATGGACGGAACGTTCAAAAAGTGAAACACGTACATCATAAATGTTCTATTAAAAAATTTCTATTTCATATTATTTTACATCCTTCTTTTTTTTTTCTCCTAAACAATGATAAATTATTAAAATATATCATATTAAACTTTTTTTAATCAAGTTTGAAACTTTTATTTTTATTTACAGTGAGTTCTATACAAGGAAAACAATATTAAAACAGTCTCGATTCAATCATCTCTTTAACTTATAAAAATATGCATAATAAAACGTTAATTTTTCTTCTGAATCAGAAGAACTTCAGCTCACTACATAAATTCTAACTGACTTCCCGTCATCGCCAATTAATGAGACACTGAACTTGGTAGATGGCTAAAGTTTGAAGGTTCAAGGTTGGCCTGTCGATCTAACGATTGGAGTTCTGGGCGATTTTCTCCAGATTTAACGTGAATACACATTACAAAGAGGTTTTTAGCAAGTCTTCCGAACAAGTCACTACCTCCCGAGGGATATAAATACTAACTCATTGCTTTTGACTGTCTCTATGAATATGCCTATTAACACGCACATTTTAACTAACAGGCTAAAAAATAAATTCTATTACATTAAAAGAAAAGGTAGAAAGATATGTTGGCAATGTGAAAAAGAAATCTAAATTTCTGTAAGCAAAAGTTTAAAATACTTAAATAGGTATTGAAAAAGCCAAACATTTTAACATTAAATCTAAACCGTGTTTACTCGCGTAATAATAGTCGTCCTCACTAGTCCAATGCCGGTTTTGAAGCAGGAGAAATCGTCAAAATATTTTCCCCGCACGAAAGTCGCTGTCACGTATTTGATCCCTTCATTTATGTCTATACAAATATTACTATAAAAAGATAAATGTCTCTTTTTTTGTGTGCTACTGACGTGGCGAAAGATTATTATGATTAGATTAGTTAGATTTCACCGCATAACTGTTGCACCTAGCCTCTCACCATGAATAATTGGCAAAAAAGTGCGACTATTACGTGAGTAAACATGGTAATTTCATTTAATAATTATCACTCTCGGAGTTTGACCGTATATGAAAGTAATTTTATTTTATAGTAAATATGTCATTTTTAGATTTTTTAAATATTAATATGCATTAACTTAACACTACATATACAAATCACAAGAGCATTAATACGTTATTCTTTCTTTTAAATCTTTTCAAATTTCTTTTTTCAACAATGTCAATCAGCTTAAATACATTTTCTCAAATTAATTATTATTATTATTATAGAAAAGCAAGGAATAAAATTCGCTTCCCAAATCCCTTTTACTTTTTTCCGATAAATACCTTGCCTCAAATTATGACTGTCTGTAGCAGTGGCGTAGCCAGAAAATTTTCATGGGGGGGAGGGGACGACTACTGCAACTCACCAGTGTTGGGCAAAATACACCGAAAATGTTTTTTCGATACAGCATAAAATACATTGATTCAAAGACTAAAATACAAAATACTTCTTGAATTAAAAAATATGCAAAATACATACAAAATAGAAGTACAATTTTTAAAGCATTTTAATTGAGAAGCTAAATTTTCCACCAAAGATCTCCAATATAGCAATTCCAATAGTTGTGTTAAGGCTGTAGGAGTTGAGGCAGGGCTGTACCCAGAAAAAAATTTCGGGGGGGGGGGGCAAAAGGTGAAAAAGGCTCAATTTTTCACAAAAAGGCTTCATTATTATTGTTTTGTTAACAAAATTTTAAATTTCGGGGGGGGGAGGGCAGACCCCCTGGTCCCCCCTCCTGGGTATGGCCTTGTGAAGAGGTACTGTTTGTTTGTTTTTTAAACGTTGCCTTTTAAAATTTTACTTTTATGGCACTAACATCCGAAACCGACCATTTCTGAGAAATTGCATTAATACTGAAAACACAATGAAAAATAAACAATTTCAGAATGGGAACAATGAATAGTCGTTTGTTTCAAAATCGTTTATAAAAACTTTAATTTTCAAAAGTCTCAGTGCCTAAAATAAACCTCTACATATAATATAATATTTATTTCTTATTGATTTCAGTTGAACGTTTGAATATAAATACTCAGCTAAATCACGGCATAAAAAAAAATTCAAGTTTTGTCTTTCAGTGAGTTTTAGAATTTATCGTAAATTTAAGTATTTTGCATATTATCTAAGTTTTCAGCTTCCAGAACTGACACTGCTCCTTAACATTTTCATCTCCATCTACAGACAAAATTTGGAAACATTCTAACTAAGATGTGCGCAAAAGGTTTCAAAATCATCTAGAATGGAAATTTGATTCACCCCATCCATTACGGGAAGCTGTCGCTCTAATGGTCTGAAATTTGGTGTGTTTCATTCCATATGTAACGCGAATGCCCCCTTAAAAAGTTCCCCACCCAAGGCATCCCCCCCAACGGCCGACAGCCTTCGTGTATCTTTGTCCCTTAACCACAGTAACCAAGAATCCATTATACTACTGCAGAAATACTGGCAGCCTTATTTTTCTAGAACTTAGGAACACATTTCAAAAATACCTGAATAAAAGACAATTAAGAAAAGTATACAATAATCTATTTTAACAATTAATATAACTTTATGTAAAGCTGTGAGAGTTACTTAATTATGAAAAAGGAAAACATTATTCACTTTTATTCACCAAATAAAACCTTTTTTGCATAAAATATTTTGCATTGCATTAAAAATTTAAAATAAAGAAACAAAAGTTTTATTGAAAAGCTTTATTGAAAAGAAACCCTATTATTGAAAAGCTTTAACCAGTACAACAGATTTGAAATTAAAAATATTGTTTAACCAAGGGCTTAAAAAAATAATTTCGTTTAAATTAAACAACCCTCGCAGTGGACAATTTTTTTTTACAATATTTTGTCAAGAGGAAGAATGGAGTTTCCTTCTGCATTTTTAGCTGGATCGGTTGAAACGACCCGACGAACAAAGTTGGGGGGCACAGGGGGACAAGTGTCCCCCTGTGTTCCCCCGATACTACGCCTATGGTTCATATGTATTATATGCTTAAAAAGACCTAATAACATTAGCTTTAAAAGATTGTTTAAGAAACAGTTTGAGATGAAGTTGGGAGGGACGGTCCCCCTACACCGCCCCCCCCGAAACTGCTGCTATGATTCACATGTATTATACGCTTAGGAAAACCAAATAATAATAGTAAGGAAGTGTTATTGCTTCCAGACCTACTGAAATTTTGGAGAGGAACAGGAAAGGTTTGCGGGGGGGGGGCACATAGCGGATTTAAGAGCAGAAAAGGGAAGTTTTTTTTTTTTTAATTTTCAAGCAAATTTTTGACACGAATTTTGAGGGGGCGGGGCATAGGGGAGGGTACGTGGCCCCTTGTGCCCCCCCCCGACGCTTTCCCTATGGTTCATATTATTACGTGCTTAAGAAACCCTAATAACAATAGCTTTCTCACTCCCAGATCTACTGAACATGAAAGTTTACCCCTTTACCCCAAAACAAAAGAAATTTGGCATAAGACCCAATTAAATATATTCCTCATCCTCATGTATATTACAAAACACAGAATGTTTATGTCCGCTTTTTAGTAAAAATTAATCATTTGGGCGATTTTACGGTTCGCGTTTTTCCAGTCCAGGTTCCCCCCCCCCCCCCACACACACACACACCTGGCAAATTATACCTGATCAGCCAACCCCCAAAAACTGTGATAAAATCTAATCCCAACTATTAAAAACTCCATCCCGCCTAACTAAAATGATGAAATAACTTCCCGTAACACTGAATTCGACTCACAAATCAATAAATTAAGAGATATCGCATCCCTTGTCCAGTCCTACATTACATAAAATGTTGACATTCTCAAAAGCAATTTATCCCCCGATTTCTTTCTATGAGCTCTCATCTCATCTCAATGAATGACCATCGCTCTCCTTTGGAATGTCGACCGCCCCCGTCATCAACTAGACGTGTTGGGATGGGACATTATCTTTCCACAGGAAGTGAAACTCCGGTACCTCTTTAACCCCCCCCCTCCCTGTAATTCTCCCAATGCCTTTCTTCCCTCGTACTATCAATGGCGAAGCATGCTTCATCCTGAGCATACTGATTTCAGCAAGAGGGAAACGGCTCCGGAACCGGACAGATTTTGAAACGGATCTGGATCCAAATGACAGAAGAGCGGGTTCGGACAGAAATGGACCGACTTCGGAACCGAATGACAGAAACGAATGGATCCGGACACAAATGACTGATTTCGGAACCAAAGGACCGAAAGGAACGAGTTCGGACCGAAAGGACTGATTTCGGAGCCGTATGAACGAAAGGAACGGGTCCGGACCGAAATGACTGATTTCGGAACCAAATGACCGAAAGGAGCGGATCCGGTTCCGGACCGGGTCCGTTTTTAGAGATGGATCCGCTCCGGACCCGGTCCACACCCGGATCCGTTCCTCCGGACCCGTTCCGGTCGGAACGACACACCAATAATTTTATTGGTTTGCAAGAAAAGGAGCTGCCAATTTTAATTTGCACGTGGGTGGCCGAAGGTCTAGGATCGGCACTGTGTACTAGTGGTGGGTAAAGTCGGTCCTTTTGAGGATCCGGTCCGAACGGATCCGATCCTCTGAAGGACCGACTCCTTCGGACCCGGTCCTATTGGATCCGCTCCCAGGAAAAGGAACGGGTCCGGACCCGTTCCTTTCGGTCCGAAATCGGAACCGGTCCGGACCGAGAGGAACGACTTCGGATCCATTTGGCTGAAAGAAGTGGATCCGGACAGAGATGAACGACTCCGGATCCATTGGGCAGAAAGAAGTGGATCCGGACAGAGATGAGGATGAGCAAATGGAGAGTATCCGGACAGAGATGATCGAAAGGAAAGATCCCAGCCAGACATAACAGAAATAAGCAATAAGACTGATTTCAGAAAGCATAAACAACGTCGGTGTGCTGTAAAAACGCTCACATGATTAATTTTTACTAAATATTGGAAATAAACATTCTTTGTTTTGTAATATACACGAGAAAGGTAACTGGATCTTAAATCCAAAATTCTTTTGTTTTGGGGTAAAGGGGTAAATTTTCAGTTCAGCAGGTCTGGGAATGGTACCTCTTAGAACGCTATTGTTATTAGGTTTCCTAAGCATATAACATATGGACCATAGGAAAAGC
>JAWZYV010002723.1:0-14377 GCA_038373885.1 Cheiracanthium punctorium
ATCGAAGTCAAATAAATATTATTTTATCAAACATTCATAAAACCTACATACATGCTTTCTCTCATCATTTACGAGGCAGTCTATTTTTAAGCAAGTTATTGAAAATATATATTTATCAAAGTCGATACAGATTCCGACTAAAATGCTAAATTAATGTATACGTTTAGTTGATACATGTATCTATTAAAGTAGGATTTAAACTTTAAAATAACGATAAGAGTTTATGATTTTATACATGTTTATGAAGGTACATAATAGTATTTAACTGAACATTTTGGATTTGCCAATACATATTACACTAAATTTCATTTAAAAATAATTTTAATCGAAAAGTAAATAGGGTATAGATGAAATTAAGTTTTATTGTTATATAATAAAACTTGTCTTAAATAGAAAGACATACTTTTGTTTAAGACTTTCTGTTTACTTCATTTTCCGTTGAATAAAAATTATATAGAGATGGACTAAGTGTTCACTGGATCAAGAAATACTTTCTTAAATAATAAGTTTATGCTTAGTTAAGGATTTACTTAAGGCAGGTTTTATTCTGTAACGGTCCTGACATGTGGGCGAGTGGATAGCACAGTGAATTTGGTAGATGCATGAAGCGTGAAGAACCAAGGTTCTTGTCTACCCGCGGGTGTCGATCTGACGGCCTACATTTTTGGGCGGTTTTCTCGAAATATAACGTGAATACGCGTTAGAACCCCTTAAAAGTGACCTCGCTCAAGGCATCCTCTCCAAGAACAGACACCCCTAGTGTTGATTTTCTTACACACTATACAATATACTTACTATGCATTATTATTTCATCACATTTCAGAAAATTTTCGTTCATGTTTTTTCTTTTTTTTTTAGTATTAACGGTGCCCATTATATTAAATATTTCGTTATGAGAGAATTTAAGACTTTTCTTGGGGGGGATCGAACTCTTTACATATTTCGAAAACAAACTTAGTTTACTCACTTAGTTTAGTTAGCGATACTCAGAAGAATACACAATGTTACCATACAAGCTCTACTCTCGGACAAGCCAATATGTAAATACTGAGTAAGTTTAAGAAAACACTTTGAGAAGCACAGAAATTGCATGACAAATTATCCTGATTCATCTTTCATTTCAAAAGACCTTAAAAAATATTGCATTTTAAAGATTTTTGCTGAATGTTCTTTAGCTCTTACAGGTCTGGTTTTTATAATAATGGTAATACGTCTTATGAGTGGACATTCTCAATTTTTTTGTTGTTACTTGATTCTTTTAACCTTTTACAGTCCAACAGGGGCGTAGCCAGAAATTTTTCATGGGGGGGGTTAAGACAACTACAACTCATATATATGTATACGTGTGTATGATAATGTAATGAAGAATATACATTTTGTATAGCAAAAAATTCCTCATGAAGGGTGGTTATGACCCCCCCCCCCCTTGGCTACTCCCCTGCGTCCAATGTTACTAACTGGGAACATCGAATTAAAAATTTATTCAAAAATGAAATTTTATCAGTATTGACTTGAAAAAATTAGCAGATAAAGTTAAAAATTGACTTCATTTTTTAAAATAGAAGTTGCATTTCTATCATGACTGGGAAACTGGAAAAAAGTCATGAAAATAGCCATTTTGATAAATATTTACAGAGCTATTTTGATGCACCCTCCCCTTCTTCAAACTTAATTCATATCTTTATTGAAATTCAAAAATAAATCTTTTATTAAGTCTTAGTATTTCATTTATTATTTAAAATACCCATCAGTATATTCAGTTTTTGAAACCAATGTAAATTATAGTCTGAAATGACCCATGTTCCCAATTGGAAACACAGTAAAAATTATATAAAAAAGTCCCTCCCCCCCCTATTTAAATGACTAATAACCTTTCGCTAACGCATTAGAAAACACAATATTGGGGGAGGGAACTAATTTAAAATGTGCCTGGATCTCAATGCGGTGTTTAAAAAGGTTAACAGCGGGTGATAAACTGTGTGGTTTCTTAAAAGAACTGCTTTAAATGACTTTCCTTTGTGCCCCATCATCAAACTTTCATCATAATATAGTGAAAGAATGCTAATAAAAATTAAACATTCTGATTAAGAGCTATTATCTTAACAAAAATGTCATGCTTAGACAAAGGAGAAGAGGGGGTGGGCTCATATACCCACTCCACCCCTAACGATTAGTAGAGTGAAATTTTGGATTATTTTACTACTTTCTTCTTATTGCATAATAACTGACAACCTAAGTTAAAAGCCACCCCCCCCCGCAAGTTAAAAAAAAAATATTATCGGTGCTGTTGAACATTTATGCAACATGGGCGTCTGAACGTAATATTGCAGTGCAACATATCATAAATCCGATGGATTAAGACATGCAGTAATCAGTAAAAATATTAATTAATCTACATTACTAATACTCAAGTTCCAAGAAAATGTGTAAAGCAGCTTTACAAAGTTGGCAAGGAAGAGTTTAATTCAATTCGACAAATTACTAAAATGTACGGAAAAAAAATAATAACATGACAGACAAATGTTGCATTTATAATTCATATATTTTTTCGGAAACTAAATTTTCACGCGGAGCTTCCAATCGCGGGCCTCTGGGCGTTTGCCCCTGCCTAAGGCTGTCTTTGGATATCCCTCATCATTATACGTTCTTTTCTTATTTTTGTTCTTATCAGGCATGTAGCCAAGCCAAAGGGTGACCGCAGGGGCATGCTTTCGACCCCCTCAAGAAAAAAAAATCCTTAATTTTTGTTAATTAGATATCAGTAATTAAGCCTTTTTATGAGATGTTCTACCTTTACCATCTTTTTTCTGTCTACATGCCTGGTTTTCATAAGCGATCTGTAGAACGTAAAAGTTTGAAAATACGGTAATACGTTGGGGTGGGGTTAAAAGTGGGGGCGAAAGGTGTGCGGAAAAAACGCCAACATGATTCATTTTTAGTAAATATTGGACACACAATTTCTTTGTTTTGTAATATACGTGAGGAAGGCATTAGAATGGATCTTATGCCCAAATTTCTCTTGTTTTGGAGTAAAGGTGTAAATTTTGGTGCAGTTACGTAGGTCTGGAGCGGAGGTAAACCTTCATAACTACTGTTATCCTAAGCATCAGTGGCGTAGCAAGGCGAGGGGGGGCGGTCTGCCCCGGATGTCACCCTCAAAAAAGTGACACCCGACGGCTTGTACAGAAAAAATTCCAAAAATATCGCATGTATGGGGCAAAAATGCTCATATGGGGGATGACACCACTTATATCCGCCCCGGGTGTCACCAAGTGTAGCTACGTCACAGCTAAGCATACAATACATATGACCTATAGGCGTAGCGTTGGGGGGGGCACATTTCCCCTCTGTGTCACCATCCCTCCCCGAACAACTTAGTCAATTAAAAAAAAAATAAACATGTTTGAAATTTTAAAGAAACTTCCCCTTTCTGCTTTAAAATTCGATATGTGCCCCCCTCAAATGTTTCCTGTGCACCTCCAAAATTTCAGTAGGTCTGGGAACAGTTATAATATTTCTTTAGAAAGCTATTGTTATCAGGTTTTCCTAAGCCTATTATACATATGAACTATCGCAATCGGGGAGGTAGTTAACCGTATTTTAGCCGTTCCACTTAAAAATACAAAAAGAAACTCCAATCTGTGTCTTGACAAAATATTTATTAAAAAGAAACTTTTCAGTGCCAGATTAGCTTAATTTAAACAAGATTATTTTTTAAGCGTTTGGTTTAAACAATTTTCTCATTTCCAATAGGTTGTGGTTTTAAATGCTTTCTAATTATTAGAGTTTCTTTAAATTATTTATTTATTTATTTTTAGTTTTTAATGCAATACAAAATATTTTATAGAAAAATGTTTTATTTGTTGAGCGAAAGTGAATAATATTTTCCCTTTTCAATAGGCGCAGTGTGCCCGCTCTGGGAACACCAAACTCTGACGTTTTGACTGTTGCCAGTCACGAAGAATAGATTTGATTTCTATAAAAATAGTTGCGGGTGACATAGCTCCACGAGAATCCTTTACTTTTTAGCTCGTCCTTTCCCGTAAAAAAATTGTCACGATTATTTTTAGCAGCACTGACATCTGCTGAAAAATGGAAAAATGCGAGAACAGCCGGATAGATTGCCCAATGCTGAAAAAAGGGCAGCCGTTGCCATCGCTCGACTTAACTAACAGCAAGATGGCGGACGATCGAAACGTTCATCGCGTACTACAGATCTAGAGACCCCTTTTTTTTTTGACGCAGCTGGCTGTGCGCAACGACTGCCCTTTTTTCAGCTTTGGGAAAGGGTTGCGCCTCAAAGGGTTACATTTTTACGGGTTTCCTTATGTTGAAAGAAAAATGATCCGATCAGAGATACTATATTAAAACTTTATAGATTTAAAGTATTAAAATCGTTTAAATATTTACAAAACGTGCTTTTAAAAACAGCGTAACTTGATACATCGAATAAAGCACTGTTAAATTGTAAAATGCGTTATAAAATAGTAATAATTAAATAATTGATGAACATTGTCCGATGGCTAAAGCATGAAGTTCCAGCTTTCTGCCTTCCTACGCAGTTGTCGATCTGGAGTTTTGGGATGTTTTCCCCAGATGTAACGTAAATACCCGTTAGGCCCCCTTAATACGTGCTCGCTCAAAACATTTTTCTCTTTGGAAGATAGCCCTAGTATGCTTTGCCTGAACAAATCAACAATATTAAATAATTGCGGGGATACTGTTTCTTTATTGTAGAAGAGGAAAAGAAATCGCCCATCAACATCTTGTTTTCTTCCAGCACTTTTCAAAGTTTCTGCAATTCACTTTATTTATGAATTTAACTTTGAAATCACCAAAATAAAATAAAAATATTTAAATAAAAAGTGTTAAGAAATGCACGTTTATTTCGGGTATTAGTTTGAATTCAAGCATTTATTTTAAATGCATAATTTATTTGATGAAACTTATCGTAATCAGTATTTTGTTTTAAAGTATGTCTTTAGTTAAAGGAAGTCAAAATTATAGTTTATTCCAAGGAAAATATATTCTTGAAAAAACTTTTCGCTATACGATATCTACAAAAACCTTTTAATTAATCTCTCTGAAAATGTAATTTCTGCTTACATTAATAATTCATATGTATTTGTATCAAATTGTCTACTTAGAGTATTTATTATTAAAGCGGACTACACTCGAGGTTTTTTCTTTTCTTTTTTTTGGGGGGGAGGGAGGAGGGGGGAGATTATTTGTTGATAAAAAAAATTCTTATAGTATATTTCATTTTCTTTCTAGGTTTGGCAATATGAAACACATTTCGGGAGAGGGGCAAAAGTTCTGTAATGCCACAGCTAACTGCTGTTCATAAGTTAAATGAAGGGGGCATGGCCATTTGATTAGACTAAATAAATATGATAATCAAAAATTTTGGCCCTATTAGCCCCCTTGCTGTACTTCCTGTGCGTCCTGTAATGTAAATGAATATCTATATAAGCATATAATTTAAATTGTATAATTACTGTAGTAATTACTTAACTATAATGAATATTTTTATTTTTGTTCGATTATTATAATTTCGTACTTTTAAAGTTACAGAAGAATTCATTAATTTTCTTTTTATAAGAATGAGTATGATTTAAAATTCCCTCAAAAAAGTTTCAGTTTATATCGAACCAATAGCTTTTTCATAAGTATTGAGAAAAATCGCTTTGAATTCGAAGACATAAACAAGTGATTATTCATCCCATTCGGCTTTTGTATTTTGAAGACAGGAAGGCGCTGAAGCACAGAACTGATACGAGAGCTTTGAGAGGTGGAGGAGGGACTATCGCTAAGTTGAATTCTGTAATCCCCGATCTCGTTACCGACCTTAATGAGGAGAAATAGTCGTAAATCTCTCTTCTCTTCCCCAACATTTCCCACCCCATTCTGAGGTTACCGCGGGTACTGGGACGACACCGAACGTCTCTTCCTGAGAAAACTTAAATTTAAAAATGTGAGGTATTACCCAATATTAAACCCGTGTTTTATCTGTCCCTCATCATCCAACGGAGGAGACTCCCCTGGAATGGCCAATGTTGCTTCTGAGGACGGGGGTGTTTGAATGCACCGTCTGGGTACAGCTTTGCTTTCCGCTTGCGATAGCTTTCAAAGAACCCATATTTAACTTGTTCGCTTTCATGTAGTAAAAAAAGGCACAAAAAAGTATGTAACCACCTTGTAAAGTATGTAATCACCCTGCTGTATTTATATATTTTTTTAATGCTATTTATATTAGAAATAAGGTATGTATTTTGTAGATGCAATTAAGTGGATAAAATATATATTTTTTAAATTAAGGTAGAAACGTATTAAAAAAACCCTCTAGTTAAACGAGTTTTGACCGAGTTTAACGAGTTTCCCGTTCATACATCCAATTATTATTATTATTATTATTATTATTATTAACTTTTTTGGTTCTCATGATTTTTCTCATGCTTTCAGAGCTCACTTTTCCAATTAATTTTATTATAGAGGTATTAAAACTGAATTAGTTTCAATAATACTTCAATAATTAGCAGTAGTTGTCAGTAGCGTATATATAGGATTCCATTTCGAGGGTAGGGGTACGATTCGGTATTTTAAACTTTATTGCTCTAAAGTTAAAAGAAATGTTTCAAAATAGCTCCTTTTTAATAATTGCTTTACATTTCTTGAGGGGGCCCGCCGCCCTCCTCAAACACTCCCCTGGTAGTTGTTTATTAATGCAATAGTTTTTTTTTAATTATGATATCAATAGTTTTCTCTAGTTAGGATATAAATATCCTTAAATATGAATGTATTTGCAAACTGCTTCTATTAGCAAAATTTGTCTCCTAAAAGTAGCGAAAAAGTAGCGAAGTAGCGACTACATTTCAAAAGTAGTGTAGCTAACTACATTTTTCAAAAAGTAGTTGTAGTTGTAGTTAGCTAAATTTTTCGAAAATTAGCGGCAGTTGTAGTTCGCTACAAAAAAAAAGTAGTTTTTCCCACCACTGGTGAAAATGCAGCAATCCATAGGTCGCTGGTTCGACTCCGGCTTGACGAAGAAAAATTTTTCTTAATAGCAATTTATTTTCCGTTTAC
This sequence comes from Cheiracanthium punctorium, assembly GCA_038373885.1. Classification (NCBI taxonomy): domain Eukaryota; kingdom Metazoa; phylum Arthropoda; class Arachnida; order Araneae; family Cheiracanthiidae; genus Cheiracanthium; species Cheiracanthium punctorium. The sequence goes on from JAWZYV010002723.1 coordinate 7,084, forward strand.
GTTAAAAAGTTTATCAACTAAACTGCCGAAAATTTGGTAGGTACTCTATTCGCCCGAATCCTTTTACTATACGCACAATGGTCCTTTCTTTAATTTTCGTCTGGATTTCGATGATACTTTTTTTAAAAGAGGACAATACAGGGATGTATCTTTTTAATTTTGTAAATTTGAAAATAAAAGAGAATATATGTCAGGACATATATATTAAAACCCAAGACACATAATGGCTTAAATTATATGAATTGAATTAATGACTGACAACTTATATTTCTGAAAACATACATAAATCATTTTTAAACCGAGATACCTATATAAATTTCAACTTAGCAAAAGGAGTAATTGAATATCCAGTCGAATAATCTTTTTTGCTAGAAGCGCAAGGATCGTTTTATATTAAATTTACCATTTTTTTATTTTACTAGTTACTAAATTTTCTGAACATCCTCACAAATAGTGAAGCTACCTGCGTCCTTCGATAGCTCAGTTGGCAGAGCGGTGGACTATAGACGGTGAAGTTTCAGCCATCCATAGGTCTCCGGCTCGACGGAAAAAAAAATTTCTTAATAGCAATTTATTTTCCGTTTACGTTAAAAAGTTTATCAACTAAAGTGCCGAAAATTTGGTAGGTACTCAATTCGCCCGAATCGTTTTACTATACGCACAATGGTCCTTTCTTTAATCTTCGTCTGGATTTCGATGATACTTTTTTTTAAAGAGGACAATACAGGGATGTATCTTTTTAATTTTGTAAATTTGAAAATAAAAGAGAATATATGTCAGGACAAATATATTAAAACCCAAGACACATAATGACTTAAATTATATGAATTGAATTAATGACTGAGAACTTATATTTCTGAAAACATACATAAATCATTTTTAAACCGACATACCTATATAAATTTCAACTTAGAAATGGTAGACGGCCGAAGTGTGAAGGTCCCGGGTTCGGGTCCCATCGCGCGGTCGCCGATCTAACGGTCTGGAGTTTTGGTAGGTTTTCTCCAGATGTAAGGTGAATACGCGTTAGAACCCCTTAGAAAGTCCTCCTACCAAGGCATCCCTCATCTTAGGCAGATACCCCTCGCGCAGGTTTGCCTTAATCATACACAACAGAAATTTCAACTTAGCAAAAGGAGTCATTGACTAACCAGTCGAATAATCGATTTTGCGAGATGCGCAAGGATCGTTTTATATTAAATTTACCATTTTTTTATTTTACTAGTTACTAAATTTTCTGAACATCCTCACAAATAGTGAAACTACTAGCGTCCGTCGATAGCTCAGTTGGCAGAGCGGTGGAGTGTAGACGGTGAAGTTGCAGCAATCCATAGGTCGCTGGTTCGACTCCGGCTCGACGGAAGAAAACTTTTTCTTAATAGCAATTTATTTTCCGTTTACGTTAAAAAGTTTATCAACTAAAGTGCCGAAAATTTGGTAGGTACTCTATTCGCCCGAATCGTTTTACTATACGCACAATGGTCCTTTCTTTAATTTTCATCTGGATTTCGATGACACTTTTTTTAAAAGAGGACAATACAGGGATGTATCTTTTTAATTTTGTAAATTTGAAAATAAAAGAGAATATATGTCAGGACAAATACATTAAAACCCAAGACACATAATGGCTTAAATTATATGAATTGAATTAATGACTGAGAACTTATATTTCTGAAAACATACATAAATCATTTTTAAACCGAGATACCTATATAAATTTCAACTTAGCAAAAGGAGTCATTGAATAACCAGTCGAATAATCTATTTTGCTAGATGCGCAAGGATCGTTTTATTGTTGTAGTTGTTGTTGTTGGAACATGTATTCGGATTTGTGTGCTTGTCACGAGGAACCGCTTATAAATCCACGTCAAAGAAAGGACAAACACAAGGGGGGGCAAATGCCTTGGGGGAGGACTTTTCAAGGTATCTAGCGCGAATTCACGTTACATCTGGAGAAAACGGATCGTTTTAAATTAAATTTACCATTTTTTTATTTTACTAGTTACTAAATTTTCTGAACATCCTCACAAATAGTGAAGCTACCTGCGTCCGTCGATAGCTCAGTTGGCAGAGCGGTGGACTGTAGACGGTGAAGTTGCAGCAATCCATAGGTCGCAGGTTCAACTCCTGCTCGACGGAAGAAAAATTTTTCTTAATAGCAATTTATTTTCCGTTTACGTTAAAAAGTTTATCAACTAAACTGCCGAAAATTTGGTAGGTACTCAATTCGCCCGAATCGTTTTACTATACGCACAATGGTCCTTTCTTTAATTTTCGTCTGGATTTCGATGATACTTTTTTTTAAAGAGGACAATACAGGGATGTATCTTTTTAATTTTGCAAATTTGAAAATAAAAGAGAATATATGTCAGGAAAAATATATTAAAACCCAAGACACATAATGTCTTAAATTATATGAATTGAATTAATGAGTGACAACTTATATTTCTGAAAACATACATAAATCATTTTTAAACCGAGATACCTATATAAATTTTAACTTAGCAAAAGGAGTAATTGAATATCCAGTCGAATAATCTATTTTGCTAGATGCGCAAGGATCGTTTTATATTAAATTTACCATTTTTTTATTTTACTAGTTACTAAATTTTCTGAACATCCTCACAAATAGTGAAACTACTAGCGTCCGTCGATAGCTCAGTTGGCAGAGCGGTGGACTGTAGATGGTGAAAATGCAGCAATCCATAGGTCGCTGGTTCGACTCCGGCTCGACGGAAGAAAAATTTTTCTTAATAGCAATTTATTTTCCGTTTACGTTAAAAAGTTTATCAACTAAAGTGCCGAAAATTTGGTAGGTACTCTATTCGCCCGAATCCTTTTACTATACGCACAGTGGTCCTTTCTCTAATTTTCGTCTGGATTTCGATGATACTTTTTTTAAAAGAGGACAATACAGGGATGTATCTTTTTAATTTTGTAAATTTGAAAATAAAAGAGAATATATGTCAGGACAAATATATTAAAACCCAAGACACATAATGGCTTAAATTATATGAATTGAATTAATGAGTGACAACTTATATTTCTGAAAACATACATAAATCATTTTTAAACCGAGATACCTATATAAATTTTAACTTAGCAAAAGGAGTAATTGAATATCCAGTCGAATAATCGATTTTGCTAGATGCGCAAGGATCGTTTTATATTAAATTTACCATTTTTTTATTTTACTAGATACTAAATTTTCTGAACATCCTCACAAATAGTGAAACTACTAGCGTCCGTCGATAGCTCAGTTGGCAGAGCGGTGGACTGTAGATGGTGAAAATGCAGCAATCCATAGGTCGCTGGTTCGACTCCGGCTTGACGGAAGAAAAATTTTTCTTAATAGCAATTTATTTTCCGTTTACGTTAAAAAGTTTATCAACTAAACTGCCGAAAATTTGGTAGGTACTCTATTCGCCCGAATCCTTTTACTATACGCACAATGGTCCTTTCTTTAATTTTCGTCTGGATTTCGATGATACTTTTTTTAAAAGAGGACAATACAGGGATGTATCTTTTTAATTTTGTAAATTTGAAAATAAAAGAAAATATATGTCAGGACATATATATTAAAACCCAAGACACATAATGGCTTAAATTATATGAATTGAATTAATGACTGAGAACTTATATTTCTGAAAACATACATAAATCATTTTTAAACCGAGATACCTATATAAATTTCAACTTAGAAATGGTAGACGGCCGAAGTGTGAAGGTCCCGGGTTCGGGTCCCATCGCGCGGTCGCCGATCTAACGGTCTGGAGTTTTGGTAGGTTTTCTCCAGATGTAAGGTGAATACGCGTTAGAACCCCTTAGAAAGTCCTCCTACCAAGGCATCCCTCATCTTAGGCAGATACCCCTCGCGCAGGTTTGCCTTAATCATACACAACAGAAATTTCAACTTAGCAAAAGGAGTCATTGACTAACCAGTCGAATAATCGATTTTGCGAGATGCGCAAGGATCGTTTTATATTAAATTTACCATTTTTTTATTTTACTAGTTACTAAATTTTCTGAACATCCTCACAAATAGTGAAACTACTAGCGTCCGTCGATAGCTCAGTTGGTGGACTGTAGACGGTGAAGTTGCAGCAATCCATAGGTCTCCGGCTCGACGGAAGAAAAATTTTTCTTAATAGCAATTTATTTTCCGTTTACGTTAAAAAGTTTATCAACTAAAGTGCCGAAAATTTGGTAGGTACTCTATTCGCCCGAATCGTTTTACTATACGCACAATGGTCCTTTCTTTAATTTTCATCTGGATTTCGATGACACTTTTTTTAAAAGAGGACAATACAGGGATGTATCTTTTTAATTTTGTAAATTTGAAAATAAAAGAGAATATATGTCAGGACAAATATATTAAAACCCAAGACACATAATGGATTAAATTATATGAATTGAATTAATGACTGAGAACTTATATTTCTGAAAACATACATAAATCATATTTAAACCGAGATACCTATATAAATTTCAACTTAGCAAAAGGAGTCATTGACTAACCAGTCGAATAATCGATTTTGCTAGATGCGCAAGGATCGTTTTATATTAAATTTACCATTTTTTTATTTTACTAGTTACTAAATTTTCTGAACATCCTCACAAATAGTGAAATCACTAGCGTCCGTCGATAGCTCAGTTGGCAGAGCGGTGGACTGTAGATGGTGAAGTTGCAGCAATCCATAGGTCGCTGGTTCGACTGCGGCTCGACGGAAGAAAAATTTTTCTTAATAGCAATTTGTTTTCCGTTTACGTTAAAAAGTTTATCAACTAAAGTGCCGAAAATTTGGTAGGTACTCTATTCGCCCGAATCCTTTTACTATATGCACAATGGTCCTTTCTCTAATTTTCGTCTGGATTTCGATGATACTTTTTTTAAAAGAGGACAATACAGGGATGTATCTTTTTAATTTTGTAAATTTGAAAATAAAAGAGAATATATGTCAGGACAAATATATTAAAACCCAAGACACATAATGGCTTAAATTATATGAATTGAATTAAGGACTGAGAACTTATATTTCTGAAAACATACATAAATCATTTTTAAACCGAGATACCTATATAAATTTCAACTTAGCAAAAGGAGTCATTGACTAACCAGTCGAATAATCGATTTTGCTAGATGCGCAAGGATCGTTTTATATTAAATTTACCATTTTTTTATTTTACTAGATACTAAATTTTCTGAACATCCTCACAAATAGTGAAACTACTAGCGTCCGTCGATAGCTCAGTTGGCAGAGCGGTGGACTGTAGATGGTGAAAATCAGGGCTGGGGAGTAGCGCGCTACAAGTAGCGAAACTACAGTAGTCGCTACTTTTTTTAGTAGTTTGTAGTGTAGCGCGCTACTTTTTTAAAAAAGTAGTTTGTAGTGTAGCGCGCTACAAAAAATTAGTAGTTGTAGCGCGTTTTGGAAGCTTCTTTTTCTGCGTTATCATTTCCGGTGATTGATCTCGTGGTGCAAACTCTCTTTCTTATGACACCAAGCATAGAACAGGAACTGATGCTTGAAAGAATACCCAATCCCTCCCCCGCCCCTCCCAGGTTATCTCATAGATATAATATTAGAATTCTAAAGAATATTTTGGGGTATCTATGTGTGCCCCCCGGGATTCTATGGGGGCACACACCATACGCACACGAGTGAGGGGGAGGGAGGTTTTTTTTTTTTCCCTGCCTGAAGCCTGACCTTGTACATCTTTTTTCTTTTTATCGTTCTCAGTATTATTTGTAGACTCACCAATCTGCTATAAAGAGGATAAAAAAAGAAGGAAAGAGAATCTAAAGCTGATCATATTTAGATGGGACCACCGGGTATCGGGTTACTTGTAGGCAAAGGCGCACCCACGGAGGGGCTATGGGGGCTAAAGCTCCCCTAAAACTGGAGAGTTAGATCTGAAAACCTTTAAAAATTGAAAAATGTCATTAATGTATTAAAACATTGTATTATTAAAAATTATCTTAACTATTTCTAAAATATTTTTTTACCAAATAAAAAAAAGAGAAGTTGGTTTTTAAGTAAATACGTACAGTCAGTATATGAAATACAATTACACTCTATTACAACGTCAGTGAAAAAGTCAGGTATTTATTTATGACTCTATAACGAGTTACGCCGATAGTGGCCTTGTGTTCTATGGGCGTGTGATACAGAATATTTTTACGTTATAAGGGAATTATTACTATAATCGAGGTCACTATAGCCAAGTTCATCAATATTTGTCGTCTTAGCCCCTCCTAAACTAAAATCTTGGGTGCGTCACTGATTCGGGGCCCCCTTTACTATACCATACCAAGCATTTTAACATAGTATTTTGAGAGTCTCATTATTACACGGACGCGCGGGCCCCTGAAAAATAGAGGCCTCGCAAATCTCTCCATTTATTGTATATTAAATTTATATATGCTGCAATAATAAATTTTGTTAAGCTAAATTTCCTTTATGATATCTATATCATAATTGTGTAACAATAAAAAGGCTTCGAGACTTATATTTTCTAAGACTAGGTTAATAAAATAGAAATTAAAGGCGTTTTTGAAAAATTATGGCCATATGTACTTATCATAAAATATCCATTAGTTAGCATTTTTTTTAAAATATATATATTATGATGAAGAAAAGAAAATTTTCTGGCAGGCTGAACTTGGCGCACACATACGCTAATAATATAAATGAATTTAAAAAAATATTAAAATCTATTTTAAATGCATAGTCTTGTTCTAAATGAGTATAAATACATGGGTAATTTTTAATTCAATTTTAGAATTATTTAAAAATGTTTTATTTTTATGCTTGGAAAATAGAAAACAATCAAAAATAAGTTAAATGCCTGTAATAGTACAGAGGCCTAAAATAACCTCTTACCCCGGGGCCCCATCTAAGTATGATCAGGGTCTGCATATTTTTGACCGCTATTGCGTTTTTGCAACATAAAACATTTTCAAAACTTCCAACATTGAATTTTAAAAAATTACGTACATGTACTTGTGAGCAAGATTAATAACCAAGAATAATTTTTATTTTAATATTTTATCCATTTGTATTATTAACATTATGGACATTAAGTCTGGGATGAGGGCCGGATTTAGGGGAGGGCAACCGGAACTGCAGCTCCAGGTCCTCCACAAGAGAGGAGGCCCCCACAATAGACATCTTTACATAAAATTTCCTAACAAATATCGAACTCGGAAATCCAATCCTAGACTTCTAGGCTATGAGTTAACGGCGAACGCACTTCGCCACACTTGTCTTCGAAAAAATTCTTAACTTGTTTG
>JAWZYV010002724.1:0-15106 GCA_038373885.1 Cheiracanthium punctorium
ATTTCATTCTTAGCTCACGATCGCAAGTTAAAATCTACTATACGTCATTCGTTGATTGGCAACCCAGCAAACACACACAGGTTCTTTGAACGTCTATTAACGTTCAAAAAACGTCTTTTGAACGTTAATAGACGTTCAGAGAATCCGTGTGTGTTTGCTGGGAAGTCCTCTTTTCTCCAACCGGGTAGAATTTCCATGGTCACTGTATTTCCTTAAAATAATGTTCTTCACCCTCTCATTCAATTGCTCCTCACTTCATGCACTGCCGCTCTGATTGGGGTGTCCGTACGCTAATCCCTTCTTCCCTTCATCGAATTTCAACAATCGACGGGCCCAAACCATGCGACCAGGCTGTCAAGTTACCTGAGCCTGACTATACTTATTCCGTACGCCACTTGCCCGTCACCAGCTCTTTCCTGATTGTTTTCTAATTTACGTAGTGTATTTTTTAAAGCTTCTGATTAAAAAAAAAATCCATGGTAGCCAGTGGAAAGTGACTTCACAAAGTTCAGTGGTCCCTCTGATATTGCTAGTGGTCATAAATGTTGGTGCTTTTCTAGCAACAGATCCATATTTCGTTTGTACTGATTTTCCATTTTTCCTCCCTCCAAAATTTTTCTGCAGAAGGGATGCACGTCATCAATGTTGGGCATGTTCTGCTTTAGGTTAGGTACTCATCCCCAGCACTGCGTCTTGAGCTTTACAAAAAAGGTCAGATTTCGACGCGGTTTTGGCGACAGACAGATCGTTTTATAGTCGCCAGGAACAGTTCCACTATCCTGTCACCACTGGCGATCTGGAGACCACTCATCTGAAGCGTTAGTATTTTGCAGTGTGTGCTTATCCAGTGTATTACAATGTCGAACAAATGAAATCAGGGAAGCAAAGAAAAAACTTAATGATTATTTTTCATAGCCCAATCCTATGTCATAGTTTTTCTTAACGAAAATAATGAAATATGCATTATATCTGTAAATTTAATGTACTCCCGATAATCCTTGATTTTTCGATAGCCCGATGGTTGTCCGATCCAATATTTGTCGGATTATCAAGATTATACTGCATTCCTCCTAATTACCTACATTCAAACTAACCATTCCTAAAAAAACAATTTACCAAATTTAAAGATGCAGTATTAACTTGTATCCTATACAATATGGACTCGCCCCATATCAAATGGCATTCTCATGATCTATCCATTCGGCAGATTTCCATCGATACGTTGAAAGCTTTCATGTAACGGTTCTTACGGGAATTTTGTAGCGTATCAAAGCACATTAGAATATCTTTTAAGGGAAAATCGACTTCTCTAAAAGTTATTACGAATGTAGGAACATAAAATCTGAAAGCATCTGGGGGACGGAATTTTAAATTGCATCTCCTGAACATCAAAAAGTGATAAAAGCGAAAGCACGGTGTATCTCGTATCCAATCAGATAAGCTCCATTTCTTAATTTCCTCGTAAAAGAGTTAAAGATTTTTTTTTTTTTGGGGGGGGGGCTTAAGGGTAGGAAGTCAGATATAAAAAAGAAGCGTTTTATTCATATATATTATTTTACATTATTTTTGAGGGAATGAGCACATGTAACATGATTTGATTCGATATCCATTAAAGTTAACTTGGCAATTCAAATATGAAAAAAATGAGGTAAGAAACAAGACTACGTTAAACAAATCCTCTAGTTAATTTTCAAAAAGCTAGCCTTTTTAAGTTAGTATACGATCCCTGTACAAATATAAGCTCCCAAGTCATAAAATGTGAGACATACGCTAACCAAGCAATGTTCAAAATTTCAGCCTCTCATCCTAAAACGCGTCGGAGATATCTCTAAACAAAGAGGATCGGGGGCAATACACGAATTTAAATACCAACAATTATTGCTAGAGTTGAGAAAAAAGTACATTATTTCGTAATTTCTGCACGATTTCTGAAGTGCGATCGTCCGAAATAACTTTTTCCCTCCGTGAGATATTGAAAAGTGGCTTAAGTCAGCGTATATTTATCTTCATACCTCAGATATTTTTTAGTATATAATTCTCAAATTTTGCATATCACCCCATGAGTACACGGGGAACATTTTACGAATCGGGAATTCTTCCGTATAGGTGTCGTGTAAAAGTGAAAAAAAAAAAGTGTGACTTTTTGAAAATTTACGAGAAGTATTTTTCCTTAACTTAGATTTTTTCCTAACTTATTTTGAACCTATTTTTAATTTACATTTCCCACTTACCTGTAATAGATTAAGAATTAAAGCCTGTTACCATCTTTTTGGCACACTCTGTATAATTATGATATTTTATAATTTTAAATTTAACTCAAATAAATTGTTTCAATAGGTTTTTCTAAAATAAAGCAAATCAACAGAAACTAGTGATTACATACACAAAACAAATACACTCATGTCCATAAATTAAGGATAATTCAGAATCACACAGAAATTAATCTCTAAAATAAAAATTTCACCTGTGGAATGATCACACACATCTTGAAGAAGAATATGCAAATTACAGGAAACCACCAGATGGCGTGGATGGTACGTCACAATGACGAGAGTGTAAGAGAGGGGTATATAAGGAATGGTGGCAAAGAAGTAAAATTGTTCACAAGCTTTCAGTGCAAAAACCGCATAGTTATGGCACAAAGGAGGCATTTGGATGATGTTTTACGTGGCAGAATTATCGGACGACTGGAATGTGGACGTACCCAGCTGGAAGTATCCGAGAAACTTGGAATCGCACAGAGATCATCTCCAGGCTTTGGCAACGATTCCAAGATGATGGTAATGTGAGTAGACGTTACAGCACAGGTCGCCCCCGAGTTACAACGCCGAATGAGGACCGCTATTTGGCAGTTACTGCCAAAAGAAACAGACGGAGTACAGCATCAGACCTGTCTCGTCAGCTCTCTTCAGCTACCGGTACGACAGTTTCAAGGCAGACCGTGTACAGACGCTTAGGGCACATTGGTCTATATGCTCGTAGGCCTGTCAGATGTGTTCCACTTACCGCAACTCACTGTCGCCTGCAATTAACCTGAGTAGAGAGCATGCATTGTGGACACCGCAACAGTGGTCTTGTGTGATGTTTTCCAGGTTTAGTTTGGAGTCTGATTCTCGCCGGACATTCATCTGGAGAGCGCCAGGTACCCGTTACCACCAAGAGAACACCATTGAAAGACACCGTTACGGTTGTGCAGGATGGCTCGTTTGGGGAGGAATTATTTTTGGTTCCAGAACTGACCTGCATGTTCAGACTGTAACGATGACAGGCCACATCTATCGGGATAACATTCTGGAACAACATGTACGTTTGTTTCGGGGCGCTATGGGTGCTTAATTTGTGTTTATGGATGACAACGCCCGTCCTCACCGTGCAAACATTGTAGACGAATGCCTTCAATCGGAGGATATCACCCGTATGCATTGGCCAGCATACTCACCGGACTTGAATCCAATAGAGCATGTGTGGGATATGCTTGGCCGACGAATTGCAGCCCGTCAACCCCCTCCCACCTGTCTACCGGAACTTCGGAGTGCATTGCTTGATGAGTGGTGTAATATTCCCCAAGATCAGATTGATCATTTGATACTCAGCATGCCTAGGCGTTGTCAGGCCTGTATTGCATCGTCCGGGAGACATACTCCGTATTAACCATCCTACTAACCATGTTATACTGTTTTTTGTAAATAGGTTCTTTTTTGAAATTTGGTCAAGGGAGTAAAACTTGCAATTTTTATTAATTATGTCAAACATATAGCATCTTTTTTGCTCTTTACTTTTTGTTTAATAAATAGACTTTACAAATAAGTCAAATTTGTTTTGCTTCTTTCTCTTTCTTTGCCTGAACTTCATTATCCTTAATTTATGGACATAAGTGTAAAAGCACTGTATAATAACACAGATTGAAAGTAGTACTTATCTTCAGGACACACATTTCTGGAGAAATATGTTCTCCTTCCTAAAACGCAGATTGACGAAATTTGGCAAAACATCCTCTAATTTGTGACAAAAATAAGTTTTTAAAATGGATCGAGCTGGGCTACATCTGTAATATTTGTCGAATAGTTATTGCAGCATCGTATCCTAATTTTAAATGCAATAAATTTAATTGGTATGCATAAAATGGTGTATATTTTAATGGACGTTCCTGGGAAAAGAATTGAAACAAAGATAGATATTAATGCTACCGTATTTTTCGACCCATAATAGAAATGGCAGACTGCCGGGACAGATTGTGAAACTTGTTTTCGTTCTACACGGTTTTTAATATTCTTTGTTACGCTGTTTATGCACCGAATAATATATACACGTGCGTGTTACTAAACAATTTGTAGAACTCATATCCATTTGAAAAATAAGGAAAGCGACATGCATAAAGTTCAGTTAAGCTGATACTAGAAGAAGTACCAAAAACATACAATGTTGCTTAGGCACTTTATTTTTCTGGTAGCACTGTTTATGCAGTGTGAGATGTAGGCACTTTATTTTTCTCGTAGCACTCAATGATTAAACTATGGATATAATAAACATTGACGCAGCATATTTCTTTCATCTTGTGACGTTCTCTTTTAAATTATTCTTTCATTCTGTGTTTAAAACCAGATTTTCTCTACATTAAATCTACTTTTTTTTTTTTTTTAACTTAGGAAAAATAAAATTCGAAAGGCTTTCATTGAAAAGATTGGACGTGTTGCGCTATTAAGAATTCGAACAAATCGATGAAAATGCTTAAAAAAGACGCTAAATATTTTAGCGTACTTTCAGAAAAACATATGAGCAACAGAATTCGTTTTCCAGATCGTATGAAAGCCATCGAACAGTTCAAATCGAGTGCGTATGAACTGAGCAAAAATTCAACATTTTCAGAGGTGTGTAACATCAACTTAATTTTTCACTATGCTCTAACTTCCGATTTTCACAATTTTTCGTTAAATGTTTAGTTCTGCATCTAATTTATTCTTTTTTGTTTCGTGAACTCGGCCATGTACTTGCGTTAAAATGGATTTCCCGAAATTTGTAAGAATCTCTACTCTGTCGAGGTTGGATGCTGTGGAAAGAAACGGAACCTTAACCAACGAGGAAATTCTGGATTCCACCGACAGCAAGCTGATCCGAATCTTCGCTTCGAAGCTTCGGTTCTCCTACGAGCTCGTTTCGCCTGAAGACGGAGAATACGGCAGGCTGTTGCCTGGTGGAAACTGGAGCGGCATGGTGGGTAAGGTGGAGCGCGGAGAAGCGGATCTGATCATCCACCTGTTCGGGATCACGGAGGAAAGACTTTCCGTCATCGATTTCACCACTCCTTATTCCATCAACCGTCTCACGTTCGCCACAGCGAGCCCGGAACGAACCACGTACGTGAAGTAAAAAGGGTAATGACCGCAATATACTAACCACTATACGATCACGGCCACTATAATTGAGCCTTCAAATAACTTATGGTTCACTTCGGATTTTTTATTCCATTATTTTTTTGTGCACACTCACTCAACAACCATCACTCTCGAAGTTTGTCTGCTCTCTCAACTTCATCTCACTCTCATCTTCTCTGCACAGATTTTTTGGGCCCCTTTTCGTTTCTTCTCTCGCTTTCTTCGCCAACCAATCCGGGATTCATTTTGTTCACGCCCCCCTTTACGTGCATAATTTTCTGTTTCTTCGTTTCTGTGATTGGTTATCCTTCCTTATTTTATACGCCTCCTGACCTGCGTCTTTCTGCGTAATATTGGGCATCTGAGACAGTCTACTATAAATTTTTCTAATTTATTATGGGGCAATTTTGACTGTCCCCTCGTGACACCTTCTGGCACCACTATGTCTGAATCTCGTAACTCAGCTGCCCACTATAAATCTTCTTCGTGTGTGGGCTCCCCTTTTGCACTACAGTACGTCACATCGTTACTGCTGCCGTTTACTCGTGAGGTTTGGTATTGCGTACTGTTCTACGTCGCCGTGAAGTTCCTTACGGTATTCCTTCTCAGGAACGTCAAGTTCTGCAGGGCAAGCGTGCGCCTTACCATGCTGAAGCCGCAGAATATCGGAGGACACTTGCTCGCTTTGAGCTACGCCTTTGCGGACATCTTCCTGTGCTACTTCTACGCTGCTCTTCTGCTGGCCGCCTTGACGTTCCCCACTCAGACAGGAGTGAGGACAGTGGACGAGCTGTCCCGAGCAGTCCTGCAAGGGACTCACCAGTGCGCCACCGTCCGAGGTACTTTCATCGGGAAGCAGAGGCGCCGACTTTACAAAATTTCTGTGGGTGCCCTAAAAGTCCGTGTGTGTGTGTGGGGGGGGGTTAATAAAATGTTGAAAGTCGCACAAGGTTTGTAATTTTTGATAAAGGATAGCTAAGTTTGGTGCCAAAACGTGACAATTTATTTTAAAGGCACGCTTAAATCTGTTGATTAAAACTAACACTCCTTTATTGATGAAATTTCTTATCGGCTGATTTAAATCCTTTTACGCTAAAACATACTCATTAAAGACAATAATTTGTTATCTCCTCAATTCCCCTCAATGCTCAGAATTCGCTAGTTTCTATTATACTCCATTTTTCACTAAAATCTTGTCTATTTGAGAATTCTGTCTCTCCCCCACGAAAGATGCGTAGTAAGGTATCCTATTACTTTCATGTGACCAACGCTCTGGCTCTAACGGAAAACGGTACAGTCACCACAGACAACACAACGCGGGAATCGTATGGCTTACGCAGTGGTTATTTATATTCTTTGTTACGGCGAGCATCGAAGAGCAAACATGTCGTTATCAAAATATGAATTAAAAGAGTTTCTGAAAAGGATACCCGATGATACTTTAGAATGGTAATAATTTTATTTTATATCCGAATACCAAATACATCTTTTTCATATTCAGAGTTGTGAAATAAATTCAACCTAAATGTGAAGAGGATGCTTTCGGTAAAAATTTTGTTTTAATGGACATAGTTTCTTACGATTGGATTATAAAAATCTCGTCGCTCTTGTAAAACAAATGAAGTTATGATATCTTCAGTCAAGTGAGTAGGTACTATTTTACCTTTTTCATGTAAATAAATTGGGTTCCTGCTTTAATTAAATCTTACAGCTGGTTTAATCATGATTGCATTTGTGTATTCTGACTGTACTATGAATTCGTTTTATAACTAGAGACTATAGTGAAATTATATTCTATTTATTAAAAAAATCCTTTTTTATGGTGTATTAAGATATATGTAATATATTTGTCTTGATTTAAAATTTATTTTCTCGGGCTTATAATCATAGATTACAGCGCTGATAATAAAAAATGAAGAAAACGAATCATTCAATAGATAAATCAAAAACAGCAAATTTTCATAAGACACCCTTTTTCTAGCTTAAAATAATAATGTTAATTGAGTACAGATATATTAATTAAAAAATCACTGATTTTGTAAAAACGCTCATTCTATAGCTTAAATAATAATCATAATTGAGTACAGTTATATTAATCAAAAACGGACAGACACTCCTCATTTTTGATTATTATTTAGCCTAAATGGAGCTGTTGTAGAATGCTCAAAAATTGAGAATTTTTCGCTCCATTGATATTTGTCGATTAATGGAGCAAATTTTACTCAATCGGGAGAATGGCTGTTTGAAGTCAATGATTGAGTAAAAATATACTCCGCTTGATTATTATTTTACTCAATAGATTTAAGCGTGGGGGTAGTACAGTTGGAATGTACTTGGCTAAGATTGTAAAATAGTTTTAGTAGGTAATTTTAAGATAGATTTCGATTCCGAAGATGGGTTTTTATGGAACAAGGAAGAAAAATACGGCACACTCATGAATAACGATACACTTTCCAACTTTATGGAATCTTTTCCAACTACCCTTCAATCTTTTCCTATTATTATTTGCTTCCTTGCTCGTAACTACTCAATCATTTGACTTTTCGTGCACATTTTTACCAGTGGGAAATGGGTAATACAAATAATCATTTTAGCTCCACATGAAATATCCAATATCTGAGGGTATAATTCGAAGAAACGATATCTGTCTCACGGTTTTGGTACACAAATTAAAATAAACTAACTGCACCAAGGATTCAAA
Organism: Cheiracanthium punctorium; assembly: GCA_038373885.1. Lineage (NCBI taxonomy): Eukaryota > Metazoa > Arthropoda > Arachnida > Araneae > Cheiracanthiidae > Cheiracanthium > Cheiracanthium punctorium. Next base: position 8,074 of record JAWZYV010002724.1, read on the forward strand.
AAAAAATCAGGATAATTCTTTACAAGCTGCACTACACACTGCAATAAATTCGAAAACTTTCATGAAACTTTCAGAAAAAAATCTTAAATGTGGAACTGCACAGCAAAATATTTCTAAGAGTGGCCATTCTGCAAAAAATTTTCGTTTATTCGGGTGTCTAGTACAGCTTGTGAAGCTACATCCTAAAAATTGTGAAGTGCTTGAGATAATTAGTTTTCTCTTTTGTATTTATATACCAAAATTGCGTTTTTTTTTCCCCAGCGCTGAAGGTGACATTCAAACTTTAATTTAAGTGAATAGTGTGAATTTTGAAGCAACGCTGGGCATAGAATGAAAGTCTCCACCGTTGTGTCTTAGTAACGATGACAGCAAACCAGTTAAAATCAAGATTCTTTTTAAAGTGATGAAGTATTTCTGATGAAATGCCCTTCTTTTAGAAAAATCTGCTTGTGCTGGAGCCACCTTAAATTTGTTTGCCTTACGCAAATTCTCTGTCAAAATTCGAGAATTCCTGGGCGCACACCCCCCTTTGCCCTTGTAATAAATCAGACCCGAAAGAGGTGTATTACACTATTTCACTTTTTTTTATTACTTTTAGCAATAGAATTTTGATTGGTTTTAACCAATCATTATAAATTTCAAAGCAAAAGAAAAGTGTATTGGGGGGAAAAAACATGCAACAATAATATCACAATCGAATTTCTTGTCATGTAAATGGAAATTTTGTATAAAAAGTGATTCAGTTTTCGAATGTAACTATTCACGATCAATGTTATTCTTGTTTAATCTATCTCATCCCTGTCTGAAATCCTCAGAGTTTTCAAAAAATGTTATTCATAGTATTGTTTCTCAGCTCATTCATTTCCTGTATTTTTTTTTTTTTTTTTTTTTTTACATTTTTGTACCCCTATAAACAACTGCAGCTAAGCCTTGACTATTTTCTTTTCTTTTTTTTCCCCAACAAATTAAAAAAATTACAAACATTATACCTTTAAAATTAAACTAGATAATTTCCTCAGAATGAATTAATGCAAAGTTTTCTATGTTGAAATGTGTGTAGGACCACATAAAAAAGATTGGTAACTATTTAAATGCAAACAGAAAAATAAAGCAGAACAAAAAAAGTTGTTTATCTTAGAGTTAATAATTATTCAAAATTTTTTTTGAATTGTTGGCCATATAACCTCCAGGCATGATTTTGAGCATCCTCCTGAAGTAGAGCTATTTTACCCTCTACCATTATGTGGTCAAATTTGCAAAATTACGAGAGACATACATTTCAGTAATGTGTGTTCATGCGCCCATGATTTCAGTATAATTTTACAAAAACAACATTGGGCTAGATCAAAGCAAATAGTACCTAATTCCGCTCTGTCCAACAAGAACAAAAATTGAACAAAATATTCGCAAAAACTGAAACGGAAGGCATCTCGAAATGTTAGTGTGGACGACAGTCTGTTCCATCTTTTTCAATAAATAACTGAGCACTAAAATCATTCAAAAATAAGAAAAGGAAATTGAGACTTTAGAAGAAAGTGACACAAACCTTTATACCTTAGAAGCCTCGCCTCAGTCTCATTCAATTAACACCAAAGCGCCGACACTTTTTGATGAATGGGCATCTTTTTTTTTTGTTCCAGAGACATACAAAGTGTTGTATATTAGGTGCTTGTAAACAGACAGACCTTGATGTTCTCTATTTACAATAAAAACAATTAAACCTACTCACTTCGGAATCCTGAATTAATATTATTAGAAGTATCTCAAAACATTTCCATAATGGGAATGAGTCTTTCATCTAACTCCTGTGTAATCTTTCCCACGTGAACTTCTGATTGTAGCCTGCGGCTTTGTCTCAAATTCTCCGTTTTCCGGTACTCTTGGGCTAACATAGTATCATTGTATTCATACATTTTCCCATGGAGGATGAGGATTCTTGGATGACGTCTGTTTGTGTGGGTCAGAAAGGGGGGGGCACAGTGGGCAAATGAATTGCCTGTGGGGCTGTAGGGAGTCGCACATCACATTGTGAAAAAGCTTTGAATTTTAGAAAGACATTGTTTCCATGGGCGCCAGATAGGAAGGCAAGTGGCAGTGGGGGATTGAGATTTGAGCCTGCCTAGTATAGTACAACATACTATATATTACAGCATACTGAACTTCTAAGTATTATTTTCGTGCTAAAATGTCTGAAAGTTAAGATGACCCCCCATACTCCTCTAAATTAGTACACATATGAGAAACTATTATAACTATTATTTTAAGTAGACAAAAATATTACCTGTTTGGATTCCTTTTTTTTTTTCATGCACTTTTTAAAATTTTAGAGTATGTGCTAAGTTACTACCTATTGGAATTTTATTATAATTACTCCAGTTCCGAGGCACATAAGGGTGTATGCCGAAGAAACAAAATCTGCATAACGGTCTTAGTACACAAATTAGACTATCGCACCAAGGATTCGAAAAAATTTAGGATGATTCTTTATAAGCTGCACTACATACCGAAATAAAGAATAACACTTCTTTAAAATTTTCGATTTTTAAGAATTTTTTCTAAAAGTTTCGTAAATGATACAGGCTTATTGTTTATTTCAGTGTATAGTGCAGTTTCTAAAACATACACCCTTAAAATTTGAAATATTTGACATAATTAATTTTTTTGAATCTGTGTACCAAAATTTCATTTTTTCCCCCGAACTACGATAAGCTGAAAGTAGCTGTTATTCAGTTGCCTTTAAACAGGATTTAATTTCTATCGAAAAAAGTGCAAGAGCCCTGATTTTTTGTATTGCAATTTACAAAATTAATTACCTAATTTAAGGTATTATTATGTTAATTTTTGTTACCTCTGTATTAGTTTGCGATGTAATAAAATTAATATCAACAGAAACAATTACAATGGTAATTAAAAATTTAAATTTAGTGTAAAATTTCACCGAGAAAATAGAAGTAGTGGAGCTGAGCTCCCTCCCATGCAAATTAAGCACTTCCTTTAAATACATGCAAGGATTTAGCACCCACGAAAACTTTTCTGTGGGTGCTTGAGATCTGACATACTACATAAAAAAAACCAACTGTCCCTCACTAAAATTTTATTTTCGAATTATGTAGTACAAAGCACTCGTCGTCATCAGTGGCGTGACTATACCGTTAGGGCCCGTAATGAATTCATTGGATAGGGTCCTTCCTCATTGTACAGAATCTCAACCAACATGTTGCAGTTCACTTTTTCTAGCTGTCTATTTGGGAAAGGCTCCCCCTCCGGCCGGGGGACCGTGACTTTTGCCCGTTCTACCGCCCTATAGTTACGCCAGTGATTGTCTCATAGAAGTTCCTCACGCGCATCTAAATTATAAAGGACATGGGTACTCATATAGGGAAGTAGGTGGGGGCTCGAGTCTCTCCCTCTAGCCGTCGGTATAGTGAACATTTTTATATTAGCTAGCCTTTTTTCCACTATTTCAGTACTAAAATGTTTGAAAGCGCGATTGCCGATGACCTTACAAATGCAAGAAATAACCCCCCCCCCTCGTCTTAAAGTACTCATATAAACGTCCATCTCGAAGCACCCACAGACATTTGGCCTCATTAAAGATTTTTTTTAAACTTTTAAAATATCACACAACTAATAAGCAAATAAAGCATTTTAGTACTGAAATAATGCAAAAAGTTCCGCATGCTTTACAAATATTCATATACGTAAAGGCATAATTGGGGCGGGGGGAGGGGAACCCTCCTTGAGTGTACATCACTGTGTTGGGGTTATCAGACGATTGCTGGTTAGGGTGTATCACGAAAAATTTTTTTTGGAAAATAGAACTTTCAAGTTAATAAAAAGTTGTCACTGTCATCACATATCAACCAAAAAAATTTTTTTTGAAATCGAAAAATATTTAGGTCTCCCGGAATTAACTCGAAATTCTACTTTTTTGACCTAAAATGAGTATTTTAAAAAATATATATATACATGAATATAAAGTATATTTATATTTTTTAAGTACAAAAACTTGAAGTTTAGAAAGACAAAAAGCTTTAAAAAAATTCATTTGTAACATTAACTATATTAGTCTGCCGGAATCTAATTTTAAAACCTTGCTATTTTATGAAATACTCAAAAATTTCCAGAAGATATTTTACATTGGTAAACTTCTAGCAACAGTGCAAATAAAATGTATATTAATTTTTCATTAGTTTATTAGTTTCTCAGTTTCTTTTTTATTCTGGGGGGGGGAGGGAGGGAGGGGTGATATTAGAAATAATTACACATTAGAAAAAAATTTTGGAGGAACAAAAATATATTAAAATTAAAAATCAAAGTGTGATCTTTAGATGAAAAAGGTTACAAAAGATATAAACACACACAGAAAGGTTACAAATAAGGAACATTGAATATGTAAAGGTTATTCAAAATAAATCTTGATTTCACTGTCTAACTATTTTGGTAATTGTAGGCAGCGCATCACAAACGCAAGTAGCTTTTCCAATCTGCAACCTGATCCATTAGAAACTCCAGTGTTTGTGGGCGTACCATCACATCCAAGAGCTTTGATAGTTGTCACATCAATGCAGTTACATTCCATGTGTTTCATTATTGATGATTCAATGTCTTTCCCAGAACCACTGTCTGTAGTTACATGACCAAGTTATATTGAACCTGGTTCACCCAAAGATATGCATTCTTCTTGTATAGTTTTCCGGACAGATTTACCACGTACATTTTCTTTGACTATAGTTTTATCTTTCCGACCATCAAAGTAGAGAGAAATTATTTCTGAGGTGCGAGTTGCAATACTTTCACAGTACTTTACTCTTTCACGAAAAACTTTCGATTTATCAATTACCGCCGTCTGATTTTGGTGTCACAACTTTTAAATCCTGTAAAAGAGCACTTGCTAGTTTCGGTCCCGCTCTTTTGGAAATTGCTCTACGATCACATGCTCTGTAAAATGATGGCAGATCTACTGGAAGGACTTGCTTTACTGAAACGCTAGAATTTTCCTTTTTATTTTCTGGTATTTTCTTTTTATAGCTAAAACGATTTCATCACTTGAATCCTGTTGAATGAAATCGCTGTCACTGTCACTAACAATGCCTTCATGTCGTATAAAGTAGGGATATTTGTTGATTGGAGACTTCAGTTTAACTCGAAATGTATGGACTTTTCCTTTCTTTTAGCACGTTTCTCGATTTTTTTTAACTCTCTACTGTGTCAATTCCTCCTATAACCATAAGCCTCAGGTTTCGTTGGTCATTCAAGAACTTGTGTTCCCGTTGTGGAACCTTCCTTTGCGCTGGATACAAACATTTCTCTAAATCTCTACATTGGCATGAACAAACATAAAAAACATTATTTACAATGTCAGATTTTTGAACTTTTCAACGGACGTTTTAAAGCTCTTGGCCTTTTTTGCTTTACACCCTGATGACTTTTTCATCTTTTCAGATCTATCGTGTAGTTTTAAAATCATAAAAACAATGTTGCTTACAGATGAAACAGGAATAGAAGTATCCTTCCATATTTCTTCTAGCTTACGGGCCACTCGCATTGCAACTACCTTTTTCTTTGGTTGATGATATCCTTCAGACTTCAACTGATTTCTTACCCATTCAAAGTAACGTAGTACATCAATTTTAGTAGGTAAAACATTGCTATCACTTATATCTAGAAGTTGGCCGACAATTGGATCGTCAGTAGTTTTCCTTGTTGATGAAGAATGAGCTTTTCTACTCATGATGGTAAAACAACAAAACCAAATTGAACTCAATCACAAATCAAAAACATAAATGCTCACTAAATGGACGCTTCATACATAAAAAACACTAAAAACAAACTGAAAAAGAAAGAAAGGGTGGACGAGGAAGAGAGAAGTAATCATGTGATGGTCTTGCACTTCCCTTATCTCCAAAGTCATGGGGAGCTACAGTTTTATCACTTTGAAATCTGAGCCCCATATTCGCCTCCAAAAATATTCTTGCTATTTCGGAACGCTGTACTGCAGTATCTGTATTATTAATACAATGATTGAAAATTTGAAAGATTCTTCAACATTTCTTAAATACGGCTAGTTGACAAAAAATTGGAGATTTTCAATACGATTCCGGGAGATCTAAATGTTCAATTTCAGTCGCAATGCATTTTTTTATTGATAGATTCTATCTTAAATTGCCCATTTTTGCTGTTGAATATTTAATTTTGATTTATATATACTTTATAAAAAAATGTTTAAAAATATCGTTTTGACTAAAAACTGACAACTTTAGGATCATTCCGGGAGACCTAAATATTTTTCGATTTCAAAAAAAAAAAAATTTGGTAGGTATGTGATGACAGTAACAACTTTTTATCAACTTGAAAGTTTGATTTTCCAAAAAAAATTTTTCGTGATACACCCTATTGCTGGTGCACACCATCGAACGTAATTTTTTTACAAGCCCAAAGCACCCACATAAACGTCTTTTCCTAGCCCTTTCTGGGAACTTCAAATTATTACTTGGCACTAAAATTTCTGTGGGTGCTTGAGCCTCGGAGCACCCACGTAGTCGGCACCACTGTCGGGAAGTATCTATCGACCTCGAAAAATCCCGAAGTAAGTGTCATCGGGCAAAGTCTAAACAAGTGGGAAGGATCATCGGACGCCGAGGAAGCCTTAGGGACTTCCGACTCCGCCTTGAAAGTCGCATTTATCTCCTTTGACAGTCGCCTTCTTCCATTAAACAGAGAGTACTTTGTTTCGGAGGATGTCTTCCTCCACAGCATGATAGCGGTCGGCTTGAGGAAGGATTTCTGCTGCAAGGCACGACTGGACTCGTTGATAAACCACATCTGGGGTTCGGGCATTTTCGGCAAGCTCGTCAATGACGCCGTCTTCAAAGCGTCCATGTTGAGTTCGAGGAAGCATCCGTCTGTGGACTCCACTCACAGATCTCTGTCAGTGTACGACCTTGAAGGTGTTTTCATCTTGCTCTTTGCCGGACATGCTTTAGCTTTAGTGGTACTTATTTTTGAGCAAATCATTTATAAGTGTTCCTAA
>JAWZYV010002725.1:0-14985 GCA_038373885.1 Cheiracanthium punctorium
TTTTTTAAGTTATCGTTTTCTTTTAAGCAAAATTTTGAGAAGGACCCGGAATTTTTTTTCCACTTCCTCATTCGCCACTGGTATTAAAATAATTCAAAAAAGTTCAGTATGTTTTTAAAATGTTGACGTCTAAGGGGGAGGGGGCGACTTGACTCCCATCATTCAAGAATCGGCGCTAAGAAGCAACACTAGGCACAAGCTTTCCGTTATACTTTTTATGATGAGAATGAACAGGTTAAACTAGCGTTCAGAATTTAAAAAGGGACAGGGAGACTATGTGGGGGGGGGGGGGGGTAGCATGTTTTTGGAAGATCTCTATGGACGCTAATCGAATAATTTAACATTGTATAAAACAATAAATTTGCATAAAAACATCTATTAATCAGAGAAAATAAATACAACTCTTACGCTTTAAAGTTAAAAAATAATGTATGATATTTTTATTTGTTTTTAACCCCCCCCCCAAAAAAAAAAGTTGCAAGTAGTATTTTAAACATTCGTAATCCTACGTACAGTGACGTTGACAGGATTGAGGCGGTGTATATGTATCAAATTGCTAACTAAGTAGTATCAATTGTAAATAAATATCACACTGTAAGCTAAGTAAAGGGTCAGATTTAGGGAAGGAGAGCAGCAGTCCCCCCCCCCATCCTCTAGATAAGCGCCTGGCTATAAGACTTGTTTCTCGCGTTCGCTCTAGTACCGAAAGTAACGAGTAACGAATACTTAGTAACAGGTAGTGAGTTTAGAGTAACGAATATATAGGGGTATTAATATTTTTGTCACTTTTACATAACTATTAAAAAGCCTGTATTCGTCCGTATCTGGCCCGCATATGTATGCCACCACATAAATGGAGCTTTCAATGCTTCTAATCACGCATATTTTTATACCGAAAAAGCACCTCATTTCTGCCACTGGTATGGCTGCAGAAGCTGTGAAATGGATCATTGATTGTCTCAATTTATTAATATTAAAAAAATACAAGGCGAAAAAAAGGGTGGCCATAATTAAACTGCAAATGTTCAAGAGGTGCTGGTTCAAGAGGAGAAAACTACCAGGAATATTCCAGTAAAACTTGGTATCTGTACGTTTCAGAACATACGCCAGTCAAATGTGCAATAATAAAAGTAGCCATTTTTAACCCGATAGATGGCGCTATATCGTGTTTCAATGCTTATGGACGTCATATATGCAAATTTTAAGCCCATCGGACAGTGTAAAAACAAGACCACATTGAGTAATGGTCAATCATGACTCTGAATAAGAAGGAACGTGCATTGTTAGTGAAGATATGCTATCAGAATGGTAGCAATTATTCAGTTACTCTGAAAGAATACCGGCGTGTATGAAACGATTAAGAAGAGGTCCAATGAGTGTCAATGAGAATAAATAATGGTTTAATGTTTTCCAAAGCGTCTTTATGAATTGCTTAATTTGTGATCTTCATTTACGTTAATTTTTGATTACATGTTACTGTAAAAATTTAATTACTGAAGCGAATTGTATGGAATTTTGATAAACTGTAACTCATGTCTTATATTGTTTATATGCCTCTTAGAATGTCACTATGCTCTGTCTATCGGTTTTGGAAGTTGTATATGCCACCGGTGAGCTTTGAAATACGGTACAGCGCCATCTATCGGGTGAAAATGACGATTTTTTTATTTTTGCATATTTGACTTGGGAATGTTTTGAAACGTGTAGATACCAAATTTCACTGGAATATCCTCGGTAGTTTTCTCTCCAGCACCCCTTGAACACTTGCAGTTTAATTATGGCCACCCTGTATATAGACACAAATAGATTTTTAAATACTCATTTTCCCAAAAGAATTGAAAAACATCATTTTAGTAATTGCCACCCTGCGCATGCATGTGCCACTTTCATGACTATTGCTCGGAGGCATCGAGTTTTTTAACGTTATGCTCAAATTGCTAACTAAGTAGTATCAATTTAATTACGACAGTAAACAATTTAATTACGACAGTGACGTAACCTGGGCTTCTCCAAGGATTTATTGTATCTCATCTGCAAGTTTTATAATCCACCGGCCTGGACAACCTGACACAAAAGCTGGCAAGAAAAACAAGCCCACAAGTTTCTTATACTATTTAGCTCAAAACTAAGACTTGACCAGGAAATAACATTAGCCTTTTCAACTTTAAACCATTTTGGTTGAAGTAAATAAAAAACTTTGTAAAAAGCACACATAAGATGTTATAGGTAAGAGGAACCTGATAGGATCCTCTTACCTATAACATCTTATGTGTGTTTTTTACAAAGTTTTTTATTTACTTTATTGTTTAACACCAGTATTTTGAGAGTTTTTTCCGCCATTTTGGTTGATTTAAACGCATGGCTGTTGATGGAATTTCCATTTCAACACCTTTACATGATCTCGGTAAGCCCGTTAAACTTCGCATGATATCTTTCAATAACTGTATCTTTCAATAACTTGTTTTTCCACCAACTCTTTACAGATTTACGCATTTTCCTGCATATGAAAATGCGCCCCATGCCATAACAAAATGGCCTCCTGTCTCTAAAACTGATGAACTCACGAAATTAGTATTGCTTTATTCAAGTTGCAATTTTATGATTCTCGCCGTCCAAAAATTGTATAAATTTTATGAAGGTATGACATGGAATTTATTGAACCATTCACAATTGTTTCTTTATGATGGTTAACCCCTTAACGCGCGGTGTCCTTGCCATGAGGGCACAAATTTCTGACATTTTGACTGTTGTCAGTCACGAAGAATCCATTTGACTGCTATAAAAAATACTGGAGGGTGGCCTAGTTACAGGAGAATCCTATACTTTTTAGCACATCATTTCTCGTAAAAATTGTCGATTATATTTGTAAAATTGTCACGATTATTCTTAACAGCACTGGTGTCTGCTGAAAACTGGAGAATACGATGGAAATACATTAATATAGAAGAACAACTGGATAAACTCTCCAATGCTGAAAAAAGGTCAGCCGTTGCCATCGCTCTATTTAACTACCAGCAACATGGCGGTTGATCGAATCGTTCAACACGTATTCACAGAGTCCATTTTTAGGCCATTAGACCATTTTTAGGCCATTAGGCCATTAGGCCTTAGACCATTTTGACACAGCGCGCACACAGCCAGCTGTGCGCGCTCTGTGTCAAAAATGGTCTCTAGATCTGTAATACGCGATCAACGATTCGATCTACCGCCATGTTGCTAGTAGTTAAATAGAGCGATGGCAACGGCTGACCTTTTTTTCAGCATTGGGATATCGCTTCAAAGGATTAAGTAGTGGCAATTTATTATCGCAATGTATGAAGTTTAATATCAAAATTCTACTTCAAAGGTCGTTATGCAATACATGAGATATTTGTTTACTTCATTTTTTTTTTCTCCTCCGCAAAACACTGGGAAAAGAAATATATAAATGGAATTCTTATATATTTTACATTCAGAATATTTTTATGTAGATCTGTGTCCAATCTTAAGTATTATACATCTTTGTTTTGTGTGTGGTGCATGCTTGTGTGCGGGTGCGTATGTGTGTAGAAACAAACATTTTGCACTTCTATGCATTTAATAATCTGATAAAAAAATCTCTAACAATTTTTACTCTTATATTCTGTGCCTATTTTCTGTTTTCCAAAAGCCGACCGGATTGTGTGATGAGTAAAGCACCGTAGTACGGTTTCGGGTTTAACTTCCGGCGGTCTGGGTTCGATCCCAGACTGGACGTGGCTGTCATTGTGTCCGTCCCTTCGTAGGGGGCAACTTTGGTCCACCTACTAAGGTGCCCCCATAATAAAGTGAACAATATCTCCGGCCTTAGTTGCGCCCAATGCCTCCAAGGCATGGTTAAAGCCCACCATTTGGGAAAAAAAAATCTCTTTTCCGAAGTCTGAAAATTTTTTCGCCCGAAACTCACACAGATGGAAAAGTACAGACTGGAATATGCATCGAAAAGCAAAAATCAGAAAGCGATTTTCAAATAAATACTTTCTTTTTTTGGTTTTTGTAGAGGTTAGTGGATGCCCATACCTATAGAGAGGGAGAACCCATGCTCCACGACTAGGACCTTTCGCTAGCAATTGTCTGATTAAAAAATTGCGATTTTCAAATAAATATTTTCTCTTTTTTTTTTTTTTTTTTTTTTGTCTTTGTAGAGGTTAATGGATGCCCATACCTATGGAGAGGGAGAGCCCATGATTCCCTTAGCTTCCATTTTATCGTTATGATTTACGTACTGGTATAACGTAGAAGTGGTTTAGTTAGGTATGAAATTTCGTTGCTGTTGCTTTACGGTAAAAGTTGAGCAAGTTTTCCTATGAGCATTGTATCAGTTATCAGTGCGGCCACTAAGAAACTGAATTAAGGCAACTCACAGACAGAGCCTGATTATGATCAACAGGTGTCCCGGACATTGATGAATTTGGGGGGCCCCATCTATGAAATTTGTTTCATTTTTCATAAAATTTTGATAGAAATGAAAAAGAATATTTCAGAACAACATTTGAAATCGGGGGCCCTTTCGAGCTGGGGATCCTGGGCAAAGTCCCGATTTTCCCAAGCGATAATAAGGTCCTGATAGCAGAATGGTAGAATTTAACACACGGCTCTACGAGGCACGCTTTTAAGTACGTCAGATGATATTTACAAAGCTATTGTCCCAGATATAGCCAAAGTTTATTTTGGGGGTTTCAAGGTAAGGTATACTGATTCGAACGAAAATAAAATGTATCGCTGTTTCTATTTATGATTTTCCATAATATCATTTAAAAATACATAATTAATTTTAAAAGTTTTTAATCAGAAAAGTCTTTATCATTACCTTTAGACTTTCATTAATTACATTTTGGCAAAGATTCACTTTTTTTTCCGCCGCTGCTTTGCTTTCGCTCTCTGGATGCCCTTCTGGAGCCCGCATAAGCAAACTACTTTTAAACTCGCTCTCCTATGTATGAACTAGTGCCCCTTTTACTGCCACGGAAGGGGGACTTTTGTACAACTTGAAATGTGTGAATAGTTCTTATTACTCTTGTGTGCATTGTCGGTTCCTCATTTCATCACTTGAGCACGTGAACCCCCAAAGGGAAAAACCAAAGAATAAACTCATCAACAAATTAAATTAAAACAAATATTAAATACACTTCTAGATTTTTGTGAATTTAAAACGTGAGTTTTACTCACCCTCCCCCCTCCCCCACTATTATTGAATACGCTTATTATAACTAACGCACTGTAGTGTAGGTTACTACAGCACAGTTTTTAATCAATCGCACGTGCGAACGGAAGATTTTCCTTCTGACCCACTCTCTGGGAACAGAAGCGGAGACAGCCGAGAAGAAGTACGGCGCTGCTGATATTTTCATTGTGTACACAGGGCCGATTTTTTTTTTTTTTCCCTTTATCTCTTCCGGGTTTTCCCTTGGTTTGTTACTTTCACGTTCGCTTAGTTAGTTAAATTTTATTTCATTTTCTTATTAGTTTCTTTATTTCTATAATTTTTTACAACATTATTTTTTTACAAAGTAGTGTAAATAATTAAGATGGGAGTAAAAGAAGTGTTTCGGAGCTAAAGCAATGGCAATTTTCAGTATTATTCTTTGAAAAAAAAATTGAAATAAAATGAATCAAGACAACACCTTTGCTAAAACTTATCTTGGTGACAAAATGTAAGACAAAATACTGTTTTCTTAAGGTTGCGTGCATTGTTTTCCTTTAACTGCTGGAGACGCAAATCTATTTTAATTTGTAAGGTGCGTTGTATCTGCATATTTAATTTTCGACATTTGTTTTGTGAACCTCCATTTAAATAACCCACGAGCCGCCACTGCTTGTGTGTGCTTTTTACAACGTTATTTATTTATATTCGAACTAGATGTTTACTGATTTTTCCCTTCACAGTTGAAGGAATATCTCAGCTACTCGTAAAATCCCCTAACTCCTTTTCATTCCAATATACAAGGTGCCTCAAAAAAGATGGTAACGCGCTTTAATTTTTTATCCGTTAGAGATTTTCCGATAAAATAAATTTATTAAATATTCAAGGTAAGTTAGAAAAAAAGAAAAATTAAAGAAAAATTTCGTGTCCTTAATTTTCAAGAAGTGACATTTTTCAAATTTGTATACGACCCCCCCTTACAAAAATGACCCAGTAAGTGAAATGGGCCTCATACACTAGTGGGGTGAAGTACAAAATTTCAGCTTTTCATCATAAAATATCTCAGAATTTTTTTTTTTTTTTAAATGGTCAAGGACTGTGCATGGATTTGAATGTAAACGCTTATTGCTAGAGAGCAAAAAATTATTTTCTTTCTTAGTTTCTGTACAACCCCTAAAACGCGATCATCGACGGGATTTTATTTCCCTTCGAAAGCGATTGAAAAATGTTTTAAGTCGGCATACATTTATCTTCATATCTCTCCCATTTTTTGGATATAATTCTTTATTTTTGTACATCACTTCGTTAGTGTATTAGGCACATTTTAACTAGTTGGTTTTTTTTTTTTTCTTCTTCTTCTTTGTACGGGCCTTACGCAAATTTAAAAAGTATCACTTTTTTAAAAATTAACGAGTGGAATTTTTTCTTAACGCAGTCTTTTTTTCTACCTTATTTTGAACACTTTTTTCACTTTACATATCCCACTTATCTCTAATGGATACAGAATTAAAGTGTGTTAGTACCATCTTTTTGAGAAACTCTGTATAATACTCCGCTTTTTTTACTGATATTACGGCAAAAAAATATATTTGTGAAAAATAAAATTATATATACTGAAAATTGAAATTTTTTACATGTTTCTCACTTTATTAATTTTTTTAACTATATATAACTAATAGATATAACTAACTAATATATATTACTTATATATATTAGTTATATATATAACTAATATATATAACTACTAGCTGCTACCCGCGACTTCGTCCGCGTCGGCTTCAGAATTAGGTCCCGACAGAAATGTAGCATGTGTGAATAACAAATATTGTGGCGACAAAAGGAACTGCATTTAAATATTATTTGCTTTTTACTTGTTTCAAATGAAGTATAATGCATGTTAGTATACTTCATTTAAAATAAGAGAATATGCACAGAGTTACTAAATTTAGATTTTTTTAAGGCATTTGGCGAATAGAGACAGTTATGACAATATTTGCGAACTGTTTTGTAAAAGAAATATTTATGCTATATGCATGAATTTTAGTCTATGTTAATCCGGAATAGAGCTAGAGCAGCTTTCTATTAGTGAAAAAGTTTGAGAATCGGTTCTGTAGTTACAGAGATACCCAGAGAGCGTAATGTATTAGAATTATTTTGAGTGTTCCTGTAAAGGAACTATTTATGCTACATGCATGAATTTTAGCTTATAATACTCAAGAACAGTGTAGCTTACTATCAGTAAAAAAAGTTTAGGAATCGGTTCAGTACAGAGATGCACATAGAGCGTAATGTAATTCTTATTATCATCGCTGTAAAAGAACTATCTGTGATATATGCATTGAATGTAGCCTATAACACTTAGGATGCCAAGGTTCTCAAAACTGCAAGGGGGGAGGTGCCAGATTCAAACCCCGGTCGCGCCTGTCGACCAAGCCGCTCCCAGTTTTCCGTTTTCTCCCAGTTTTCTAAAAAACCTCGCATAATTACGTGCTAGGATCCCTTAGAAAATCCCCTACAGAGAAATTTTCCATATAGGCCTAGGACCCTCGTGCAGTCAAGTGGTCTTAATCCAAAAACAAAATGATACTCAGATAAATGTAACTTTTAATCAGTGAAAAAGGTTTTAGAATCGGTTTAGTAATACAAAATTTCCGTAGAACGCAATGCATTAGAATTATTTTGAGTGTCTTTGCAAAAGAATTATTTATGCTATATGCTTGAAAGGCTGCCTGTATGTTAATCCAGGCCATACGCTATTTTCATTACAAATTTTTTCAAATCCGTTATACCATTTTTGTGTGATTCAGTCAAAAACATCCAAACACACAAACGTACACATTTGTATTATTGGTAGGATTTGGAAATTTATGAACTTTAAGAAACACATCTGGATTTTTCTTGGAACTTACGTATTATCCCAGCGGTCATTCCCGCGAAACTGTTTTATCGTCAAATGGGTTGCCTAACTGTTGCCAATCGTATTCAAAACCATTAATAATTTCATGTGCCCGGCATTTATTTCGGCAAAAAATAGCTTGTCTTGGGGACCACCGGGATAATACGTAAGTACCCTTTTCTTTACTTATGCTTTTTAATTTGGCGTAAAATCAACATAATTTCCATGTTTTTCAAATGCGTGTGATTTTGCAAATAGAATTTCTGCTTTACTTCAAAAGCATAAATCATTTTGTGCGGGCGATAAAACAGATTTTAATTAATAGTTTGAAAAGTAGTTAAAATTTCAAAATTTTGAGCCTCAGGTGCACTTTACCGAAGTTATGGGCTCAATCATGCTCAAATTTTCAAAGCTCTGCTTTCTGTAGATTTTTATGGAGAACATTCATTTTTATTATTACAGATAGATAGGTTTGGCGTAAAACTGGCTTAATTTCCGTGGTATTTAATGTTTTTCAGATGCACGCGCGCTTATTTATTGAAGTAATAGCATTCTTGTTTGCTCAAAACATGAATCATTTGATACGGGCGAAACTCGCCAACCATGGCAATGTAATAACGGTTTTTAATTAATAATTAAAAAAGTAATTAAAAATCTAAAATTCTAATTAGCCTATAACCAACTCCAGGGTCCCCTCTATATCTAAACCAAAATGCATACTAATCGATTAAGCGGTTTAGGCGTGAAAGCGTCATAAACAAACAAACAAACAAACAAACTCACTTTCGCATTTATAATATTAGTTAGGATATAACTAATTTATTGACTATATGGTTACCTACCTCTATTTTATTTATATATTTAATTACTTATTATTATTTGTTTTCAATACGTATTTATCTTTTAAAAGAAATTAGTCCGGAAGTTTGAAATAAAAATACCTCCCCGGCGGGGAATCGAACCCCGGTCTCCCGCGTGACAGGCGGGGATACTGACCACTATACTACCGAGGACACATACATGTTGAGAAATACGTTAATAGTTTGGCATTCAGTAATATTTTGTGTTCCTTGTACGTTCGTTTAATAGTTGTGTTAAAAATATAATTATTTCTCTTCAGTCATTAAGGCTAAACACACATTGCAATTAATCACAATATCAACACTTTCTTAGCTTGTGGCAAGGGAATCTAAATTTAGCTGTAATTTTCATTTAGAAGATTTTAGTTCCCTCATTATCTTAGACACCAGAGTTTTTTCCACATTCCAAACACTTGTGAATAAAACAAAGCATCTTTTCCTTCATAAAAATCAAAGAAAGAAATTTATATATATTTATATATATATATATATATATCATAAGGATTTTTATTGGAAGATTCTTTTTACGTTATCTAAAATTAAGTTTCGTCTCTTTTTAAAATGATTTTATGCTTTTTCATAAATCTGCTGTCAACTCTGGGAAATATATATTGACATAGGCGTAATCTGGGGAGGGCAAGGGGGGTCAATTGCCCCTGCAGTTGTAAAAATTGCCCCCCTAGTCTAAAAAGTCAGGGGCAAACTTATGATTTTGAACCCAAATCATGCATTTATAACCCAAATATACTATCAGATTTAAAAAAAAAAAATCCCCTGCAAAAATCAACAAAAGAATAGAGTCACAGAAACTTTTCAACCTAACAGGAACGATAGCAGATTCTACCAAATGGCCAAGCTAGATAATTTCTCAGGAAAGCAAAAATCAAGGGGCAGCGATTTTAAACGTGTCTGAAATCAATTGTTCAGCGTTAGAAAAAAATACCTGCTGCTGTAAATAGTGAGCAAAAAGAGGTTATTTTCACAGGCAATGCCGCAATTAGAGTTTATGTCATCCGGGGCAAATCATAATTAGTGTCGTGTGCATGGACGCCCATAGCAATTTTCCTAGGGGGGGGAGGGGCAAACTTAAAAATTTTTTTCTAGAGGGGGCACATTTCAAACTTTGAACAAATTTAGTTCTGTTTTTGCCATTTTTTAACATAATGAGACATTAACTTAAAACTTTAGGGGGGAAAGAAGTTCCCTACCTTGCCCCCCCCTTATGGACACCCATGGTCCTGTGCCCCCTCGCATGCAGCCGCGCCCCATCTCAAGAAACTATAACTGATTTTGGAGTTCCATTTAGAATGTCTCCCGGTGCTTGTCCCCGCTTCCCCCCCCCCTTTAGTTGCCGCCCTGTCACAGGTTGGGGCCAGTTTCTCATTTATATTTTAATGAACCTAATTTTGGTGTTTGAAGGTCAGTAGCAGAGAGACAACACATTTTTATGATAGGGTACAACTTACTTGACTTGACAGACGACTAATTGCGAATTCAAATGCAACGCAGTTTAAGAGAACAAGAAACGGTCTGCGATTTTATGATTTATATCTGGTGCCAGGGGCAACTAGAGGCACGTGCCCCAGACTTGGTAGGGGGCTCCAAAATAAGTTATGCTTGCATGGGAGGTGGCCGTTCTAATTGGTTCGTCGTGAGAGATAAACTCTAGTTGCAGTACTATCCAAGTCAGTATTTCGATACCTTTAACCCTTTTAAATTTTCATGCATTAGAAAAGTATAGCAAGAAATCACCTCATTACTTCCTACTAACAGCATTGCTCCCAGCAATACGGAGAAGCAACGTTCGACACAGAAGGGGTACCTTCACTGCTATTGTTTATAACGATCTGATGATGTGCATACATGGGCGCCATAGTAATTTTCCTACGGGGGGGGGGCAAATTTCAAAAAAAAATTCTAGAAGGGGCAAATTTCAAACTTTTAACAAATTTAGTTCTGTTTTTGCCATTGTTAACATCATGAGACATAAACCTAAAACTTTAGGGGGGGCAAGTTCCATACCTTGCCCCCCTTATGGCCCATGTGTGCATATAATTCTATTTTCTAGCATTTCAAGAAAATCGTTTAAAAGTCTAGCTAAGAAAATATTTCAGAATATTAGTTTTCTTAGAGTATATGTACATTCACCTAATTTATATACCTCCCACCCCTCTTTTTTTTTTTTGTGAATACGTCTTCAACTCAATGACTTACATAATTTATCAGGGGTCAATCCAGGAATATTTTGCAGTGTCCCATTTTTGTAAAAACTGCCTATTTTTGTAAATTTTAATGCTTAATTTTGTGAATTTCAGAACTTCTTTTTGTGAATTTTCAAACCAAATTTTAATAAAAGTCACTTTTTCTCTTAACTGATTAAACACATTAAAATGTAGGGTAAAATGCAAATGAAGGGCAGTTTTAATCGACTGTATTTTTGTGAAGGGGTTCCGTTAAAATCGATTGTAATTTTGTTAAAGGGCCACAAAACGAACCCAATGTTTGTTAGTATCGACGCCTGTCCCCCGCTTATGCCGAACTTTTGATTAATGAAGTCACTTAAAAGTCGTTCCAGATCTTCAAATTATTAAATATCTTTTTCCACATTACTTTTCTAAAAATATTTACAATATCAAGCCCCCCCCCCCCAAAAAAAAAATAAATAAATAAAAATAAAAAATAAAATAAAATAAAAATAAAAATAAATAAAAATAACGTACTGGACTCTCTTAAAAATTTAAAATGTTCTGTCCAAGTCAAGGAAAAACATGAACATTGAGCTTAGAATGCTGTAAATTTAGCAGATCGCTAACATTAAAGAAAGCGCTGCGGGGCCACAGTTGAAGGAATATCTCAGCTACTCGTAAAATCCCCTAACTCCTTTTCATTCCAATATACAAGGTGCCTCAAAAAAGATGGTAACGCGCTTTAATTTTTTATCCGTTAGAGATTTTCCGATAAAATAAATTTATTAAATATTCAAGGTAAGTTAGAAAAAAAGAAAAATTAAAGAAAAATTTCGTGTCCTTAATTTTCAAGAAGTGACATTTTTCAAATTTGTATACGACCCCCCCTTACAAAAATGACCCAGTAAGTGAAATGGGCCTCATACACTAGTGGGGTGAAGTACAAAATTTCAGCTTTTCATCATAAAATATCTCAGAATTTTTTTTTTTTTTTTTTAAATGGTCAAGGACTGTGCATGGATTTGAATGTAAACGCTTATTGCTAGAGAGCAAAAAATTATTTTCTTTCTTAGTTTCTGTACAACCCCTAAAACGCGATCATCGACGGGATTTTATTTCCCTTCGAAAGCGATTGAAAAATGTTTTAAGTCGGCATACATTTATCTTCATATCTCTCCCATTTTTTGGATATAATTCTTTATTTTTGTACATCACTTCGTTAGTGTATTAGGCACATTTTAACTAGTTGGTTTTTTTTTTTTCTTCTTCTTCTTTGTACGGGCCTTACGCAAATTTAAAAAGTATCACTTTTTTAAAAATTAACGAGTGGAATTTTTTCTTAACGCAGTCTTTTTTTCTACCTTATTTTGAACACTTTTTTCACTTTACATATCCCACTTATCTCTAATGGATACAGAATTAAAGTGTGTTAGTACCATCTTTTTGAGAAACTCTGTATAATACTCCGCTTTTTTAACTGATATTACGGCAAAAAAATATATTTGTGAAAAATAAAATTATATATACTGAAAATTGAAATTTTTTACATGTTTCTCACTTTATTAATTTTTTTAACTATATATAACTAATAGATATAACTAACTAATATATATTACTTATATATATTAGTTATATATATAACTAATATATATAACTACTAGCTGCTACCCGCGACTTCGTCCGCGTCGGCTTTAGAATTAGGTCCCGACAGAAATGTAGCATGTGTGAATAACAAATATTGTGGCGACAAAAGGAACTGCATTTAAATATTATTTGCTTTTTACTTGTTTCAAATGAAGTATAATGCATGTTAGTATACTTCATTTAAAATAAGAGAATATGCACAGAGTTACTAAATTTAGATTTTTTTCAGGCATTTGGCGAATAGAGACAGTTATGACAGTATTTGCGAACTGTTTTGTAAAAGAAATATTTATGCTATATGCATGAATTTTAGTCTATGTTAATCAGGAATAGAGCTAGAGCAGCTTTCTATTAGTGAAAAAGTTTGAGAATCGGTTCTGTAGTTACAGAGATACCCAGAGAGCGTAATGTATTAGAATTATTTTGAGTGTTCCTGTAAAGGAACTATTTATGCTACATGCATGAATTTTAGCCTATAATACTCAAGAACAGTGTAGCTTACTATCAGTAAAAAAAGTTTAGGAATCGGTTCAGTACAGAGATGCACATAGAGCGTAATGTAATTCTTATTATCATCCCTGTAAAAGAACTATCTGTGATATATGCATTAAATGTAGCCTATAACACTTAGGATGCCAAGGTTCTCAAAACTGCAAGGGGGGGGTGCCAGATTCAAACCCCGGTCGCGCCTGTCGACCTAGCCGCTCCCAGTTTTCCGTTTTCTCCCAGTTTTCTAAAAAACCTCGCATAAATACGTGCTAGGATCCCTTAGAAAATCCCCTACAGAGAAATTTTCCATATAGGCCTAGGACCCTCGTGCAGTCAAGTGGTCTTAATCCAAAAACAAAATGATACTCAGGAATAATGTAACTTTTAATCAGTGAAAAAAGTTTTAGAATCGGTTTAGTAATACAAAATTTCCGTAGAACGCAATGCATTAGAATTATTTTGAGTGTCTTTGCAAAAGAATTATTTATGCTATATGCTTGAAAGGCTGCCTGTATGTTAATCCAGGCCATACGCTATTTTCATTACAAATTTTTTCAAATCCGTTCAACCATTTTTGTGTGATTCAGTCAAAAACATCCAAACACACAAACGTACACATTTGTATTATTGGTAGGATTTGGAAATTTATGAACTTTAAGAAACACATCTGGATTTTTCTTGGAACTTACGTATTATCCCAGCGGTCATTCCCGCGAAACTGTTTTATCGTCAAATGGGTTGCCTAACTGTTGCCAATCGTATTCAAAACCATTAATAATTTCATGTGCCCGGCATTTATTTCGGCAAAAAATAGCTTGTCTTGGGGACCGCCGGGATAATACGTAAGTACCCTTTTCTTTACTTATGCTTTTTAATTTGGCGTAAAATCAACATAATTTCCATGTTTTTCAAATGCGTGTGATTTTGCAAATAGAATTTCTGCTTTACTTCAAAAGCATAAATCATTTTGTGCGGGCGATAAAACAGATTTTAATTAATAGTTTGAAAAGTAGTTAAAATTTCAAAATTTTGAGCCTCAGGTGCACTTTACCGAAGTTATGGGCTCAATCATGCTCAAATTTTCAAAGCTCTGCTTTCTGTAGATTTTCATGGAGAACATTCATTTTTATTATTACAGATAGATAGGTTTGGCGTAAAACTGGCTTAATTTCCGTGGTATTTAATGTTTTTCAGATGCACGCGCGCTTATTTATTGAAGTAATAGCATTCTTGTTTGCTCAAAACATGAATCATTTGATACGGGCGAAACTCGCCAACCATGGCAATGTAATAACGGTTTTTAATTAATAATTAAAAAAGTAATTAAAAATCTAAAATTCTAATTAGCCTATAACCAACTCCAGGGTCCCCTCTATATCTAAACCAAAATGCATACTAATCGATTAAGCGGTTTAGGCGTGAAAGCGTCATAAACAAACAAACAAACAAACAAACTCACTTTCGCATTTATAATATTAGTTAGGATATAACTAATTTATTGACTATATGGTTACCTACCTCTATTTTATTTATATATTTAATTACTTATTATTATTTGTTTTCAATACGTATTTATCTTTTAAAAGAAATTAGTCCGGAAGTTTGAAATAAAAATACCTCCCCGGCGGGGAATCGAACCCCGGTCTCCCGCGTGACAGGCGGGGATACTGACCACTATACTACCGAGGACACATACATGTTGAGAAATACGTTAATAGTTTGGCATTCAGTAATATTTTGTGTTCCTTG
>JAWZYV010002726.1:0-14585 GCA_038373885.1 Cheiracanthium punctorium
AAAATTAAATAAGGTATTTTCAATCATTTTTGAACGATCTGTATTTTAAAAAGTTCTCGTATCGAAATATTTTCCCTCGAACTTATTTATTTTTCTGAAGTATTGCAACGAATGTTCTATTTTACATCGTCGGCAGCCATGATAGTGGCAGAAATGGGGTGCGTTTTTGTCAACCAAAAAGCACACGATTAGGAACATTGGATGAGCAATCTAGGTATTCCTAAATCTATGGGTGACCCCGATGTTTCGACGAAGAAATGAGCGCGGTGTCCCCAGTTCAGACAACAAAACATGGGTGACCACTCGAATGCTTCCAGAACGAGGGTTCGTCAAGGCGACTGAATTGGCAGACTTCTGTCGTCTGCAGGTGGAGCCGTGCTGCTGGATGGACGTACACGGTGCAACCGCGACACCCAGTCCACGCTGGCCATCCTGGACAACCTGGACAACGGCCCTGGAGGCCAGGGCGCCCGACAAGAACCCACGGAGGAGTGAAGCTGGCCCGCAAGTTCGGCCTGGAGGAGGAGTACAAAGCGGGAACATGACCCCCTGGCAGAAGGTGCGCCCCCAAGATATGGCTGCTCTTCGACGAACCGGCCTCGTCCGCGGCAGCCAAGGCTAAATCCACAACCACTCTCTTACTCACTGCGTTCTATCGGGGGCCATCGTGATTCTACCGGCCTGCTTGTGCACTGCGATGACTCATCCAAACGAGGCCTACAAATGCTCACTTATTGGTTCCATCACTTAGATACGTCATCTAACGGCCGAATCTAACCAATAAGGAAAAGTCCGTAGGCCTCTTTCGGAGTGCACAAGCAGGCCCGCTAGAATCACGATGGCCCCGGTTCTATCCATAGAGATAGGAATACCAGGAGATGGCATTACTCATCTGGTAGTGAAGCCGAAACTGTAACCGAGCCGCCCTATTGCTGTGACCAAAACATTGTTATTTCAGGGTGATAGTTCCAATGCCTCCCTTCAATTGTACCAACCATTTTAATATTTCTCGAAATTGTGTTCATTTTAACAACTTTTACTACCTCGTACCAAGTAAATGGAAGTATAGTCGGGGCCATCGTGATTCTACCGGGCCTGCTTGTGCACACTGATGAGTCATCCAAAGAGTCCTACGGCTGCTCACTTATTGGTTCCAGCACTTAGATACGTCATGTAACGGCAGAATCTAACCAATGAGGAAACGTCAATAGGCCTCTTTTGGAGTGCACAAGCAGGCCCGCTAGAATCACGTTGGCCCCGGTATAGTCTAGTGGTGGGTAAAGTCAGTCCTTTTGGGGATCCGGTCCTCTGAAGGACCGATTCCTACAGACGCGGTTCTTTTGGATCCGCTCCCATCCAAACTCTCAAAACTAATTGTTCCGCCATACTGTGACCAACTCAGTGACTTCATTTTGTCCAATGCTGAAGATAGCTAATGCCACCTCCTGCTATTGATATCTCAATGGTTCTATCGGGCTATCCCCTCCTCTTTCTTCAGAATTTTCGGACCGATCTCCGCCCTATCTGAGGTTTTTGATTGAGTCTGAAATTTCTTATTCTACGGGTCCAATCATTAAATTTTGCTGCATGTCCATCGGTCCACAGGAAAGCAAGAGAGATGGGGACTTTTGCAGGGTTAGCTGCAAATCCGGGAAAAAGCGAGGGAACTTTACCGGTCTGGAAAACTAAGGGAAAAGTAAGGGAATTTCTAGAAAACACCCAGAAATCAGGGAACTTGTCATTTTGAGCCTCGAAAATAGGACCGCCCAGAAGGTTAATGGTCGGCAGGAATGGACGCCGTTGCTTTTTCCAGAAAGCAGAATCTCACCAAGCGGAGAATCTTAGCAACCCTTTTGCAGAATAAAAAGAAGGCATGCACGTAGCGTTTGCCAGTATCGCTTTTTTTAAATGCCATATGGGTCGATATTTTGCCACTCGCTCGCCAAGGTTGGCAATATTTGGCACGATTTTGTGAATGGGGAACTCTGGTGTTTATTTTTCCGTATGGCATTACTGACGCAATCGAATGATCGCAAACGTCTCGAGAGTGCTACCGAATGAAAGATGTGGAAAGTTCGAGAGATATCTGCGGAAGGCGCGAACACGAAAGGGGGGAGGGGCAGCTCACCCACTCAGGTCTATGAGTGGATGAGACGGGCTCGGCCAGATCCCGAAAATTCACGATTGTGTTCGGGCTCGTGAGAAATAGCTCCTTTACTAAACGTGGTAACTAAGGCTGTATTCGTAAACGCCAAACGAGTTGCACTCGTGCAATGAGTATTCATCTAAGGCGTTCGTAAAGGAAACTGAGTGCATATAGTTTTTAAACGAGAGCGTTCGTATACAAAACTGAGTGCGATTCGTTTCAAACGAAATAAACTCATCCGTGCTAAGGTTTCGTCAGTTGTGTAGAAGATACACTTGCTGCACGTTGTTGTTGTTTTAAATTGGCGTCCGTTGTTATGGAAAAGTATGTTGTTGTGAAAAGTATTTTAAGTTTTCTAAAGCTGCGAATATTGTTTTTTCGAGGAGGAAATTCTTCCGTCCGTTAGAAAATGCTACGGAGGTACATCATTTTTCAAAGGTAATCATTTTTCTGTATTTTTCATTTCAGTCCATTCAAAAATGCATCTTTTAGTGTCGAGATTGAAGTTGATTCAATCCGTTATGAGCGAAATTGGAACTTCTCTTGCTCAATACTTTTGAAAAAATTAAGTTGAAATTTCTAAATTTGGATCTGTGCACTTCAAGGATGGCCACTCTTTCTTTTAAAAATCCTGTTGATTTTATATTGAGTCTGTACTAAAAACTCTCCTCAGCAAAATTAAAGCATTCGGGAATTGTAAACAAACACGTCTCCTAGGCGACGTAACTCAATAAACTGAAGTGGTTCGTCAAGTCAAAGGAAACTGATAACCACTAACAGCACTCAACCGGGGCCATCGTGGTTCTACCGGGCCTGCTTGTGCACTCTGATGAGTCATCCAAAGAGGCCTACGGATGCTCATTTATTGGTTCCAGCCCTTAGATACGTCATCTAACGGCAGAATTTAACCAATGAGGAAACGCCAATAGGCCTCTTTCGGAGTGCACAAGCAGGCCCGCTAGAATCACGATGGCCCCGACTCAACACACGCATTCCAGTTTTCTTACGAAAACTCGTGCAACCAGTTAGTCGTTTACGAATGCAGCCACTGTCCTGTGGATGTGTTTTTCGAAAACAACCTTTCGAAAGACGTCCCGCCGTCGTGTTTACAAAACTTCCCCGCCGAGAGGGGAGAAAAAAAAGGGAATAAAATCCCCCCACAAGGCCTTATTGGGAAAAGAAGCCCGAAGTGCGGGGCATTATTCCGCGCGGGTTTATTATATACATACACAACGCGCGTGCAAAGAACATAGAATAAAGCCTCCCCGGAAACAGATTAGCATAGACCTGCTCCGAGCGAGATTAAAATTCCGATGACGTCACTGGGCGCCCCCCCCCCCCCACTCCTCACGTCGTCATGGCTACGCATTAAAAATTAAGAGCACTGACAGAAAAGAATGCGTGCGTGTGTGTGTGCCTTTATTTATTCATTTCTTTTTTTTTTTTTTAATCTCTTTTGTTCTGTGTCACACTGGTAGAGAGAAATCGCGAATGAAAGGAATATGGGCAGGGTGTTCTCGTGTGTGTTTATGTTTTCATAGGAATGGTCAGCCTGCGCGTATGAAAAGCCTTTAGGATTTCTGTCGATCCGCGTGTCTGTCGGTCCGTCCAGAGCCCGATCAAGACAACTGTGGGCCCGGGGCAGAAGGAAAAAATGGGGACCCTTAAAATAACCTCCCCCTTAAAAAAAAAACAGATTATGATTGATTTATACTGAAAGTTAAATATCTTATAACTTCCAAACACAAATTTTGTTTTAAGTCATCTGAAATAAGCAAATACAGTTCCATGATGTCAAAGAGACAGATAGTTAACCCATTTGAGCCTGGATATTTTTGCGACTTTCTTCGATTTTTACTGATATCAGAAATAATAGATCCATTTCTGATGTCAACTTCTTGAACAAGGGATGATTTCTTTTACAATCATCATGCATAAAAATCGAAATATCAACATACTACTGGGTCATATTAAAATATTTTGTAGAGTGGAGGCTCAATACTCATGAATAAAGGCTAGGAAAAATAAATAACGTTTTCGACTCATAGCGAAAATGCCGTCCCAAAAAAGGGACGCTAGGCATAAATGGGTTAAACGTTAACCGTTAGATCGAAATGCTATATCACAGTTGCTCAGATGTACGGAATACAACCCCTTTTTGTAAACAGTCATTTTTGTAAATATTTCTTAAAATAACAAATAATTCAAAAGTTTTGCTATTTTTTAACATTAAAAATACTGTTTACAAAATGGGGTGAGTTATTTTCCTACCTATTGGTATGCTCTATCGACTCTAGAGCATTTCGAAGAATTAAAAATAAATGTAAAATAATTTATACAAATGTAAATTTGAATTATTTTCATGGTTCATATTTTATAATAAAAAAATCACTTAACTTTCGAAATGTTTTAATCCTTTGTAATTTTATTGCAAAATTATAAAAGTGTAAAATATAAGATTTTGGGGCCCTAAAGTCTGTGGGCCCTGGGCAGTGGCCCCGTTTGCCCTGCTGGTAATAAGGCACTGGGTCCGTCTGCTCACAGGGACGTTTATTTCAAATATCCACATTGATTGTGGTCAATGGAGGATAACAGCCAATGAGAGCCAGATTTTTGTTGCGCATGCGCTACGCAGTCTACTCTCTACATTGAATAAAACTTTTTAATGAAGGCTATATGGGAAAACTGACTTGTGCTCGAATAGTTTTTTGGAAGGGTGTACCTTTCACCATGAAATTGTTATTCTTTTTTTCTATTTGAGATATAGTTTTAGTTTAAGAAAATCACAAGTGTTTGTAATGAAGTTTTGGGATCTTTCAACTACATTAATGTGAGCAAGCCTTTTTGTTTTAGCTCTATATAAGCTTTTCTGTTAACAATAGCGTAAAAAATTTTCTAAATTTCTTTACATGAAACATTTATATTTATATATATTACAACATTTTAAGAGAACTGTATTATATAAAAAATAAAATGATATATATTTTTTTTCGATAACCGAATAATTTATTTATTGAATAAATTTAGAGACTTAATGAGGTCCATTTTATTACTTTCCGAACATGTACCATGTAAGGAAAGTATTGTCATCATGAAAAAATTCGACTTCGAGATTTTGGTGTATTGACACGTTTTGAGGTCTTCTGAATTCATTTACGCTATTTTTACGAGATGTACGTATGTATGTGTGTATGTATGTGAGTGAACACGATAGCTCCTAAACGGGGCATTCGATTGAGCTCAAATTGGGTAGATATGTTATAAACCACCGTCGCAAGACCGGTATTGATTTTGGTGTGTATAGGACTTATAGTTTTTCTACAGGGCTACGACAAAGATTTCTTTTACATTATGGCCTATGGGGAGACATTCTTGAAAGTGCGCTAGCGTTTAAACGGTACATTCGATTGAGCTCAAATTGGGTATATATGTTATAAACCACCATCGTAAGACCGGTATTGATTTTGATGTGTATAGGACTTATAGTTTTTCTACAGGGCTACGACAAAGATTTCTTTTACATTGTGACCATGGGGAGACATTCTTGAAAGTGCGCTAGCGTTTAAATGGTGCATTCGATGAGCTTCAATTTGGTATATATGTTTGAATGATTCATCGATTAAAATTATTTAAATGCTGGTCATGATCTTAATCGTAAGTGTTCGGAAAGTCGAGTGGAGTCACTCCAGATTTTTTTTTTTTTTTTTATTGGTTTACCTTTCAAAAGAGAATTCAATATTTTGAATTTTCACAGCTACCCAGAATTTTTTGAATCGACACGTTTAAACTGGTTTGAGAAGAATACAAAAAATTGAACGTTTACGCAAAAAAAAAAACTTCTGCTAGCAATTACTTTTTAAAGGTTTCCTTGAAAGATTCCGTTCAGTTCATACCGAAACTATTTGCTGTCTGCTCTGCTGAGTGAAGGCGCATGCGCGTTATTTCCATTGACCACAATCCATGCGGATATTTGAAATACGCGGCTAGAGTCAGTCGAGTGGAACCCTTTTCCATCGGATGAAGAGTGACTATTTTTTTCCCGAAACGCGCGTGCTGACGATAAAGAGACCCCCTTTTTTTGACGCAGCTGTCGTCGAAAAAAGGGGTCTCTCGATCTGTGGCACGCGATGAACGTTTCGATCGTCGGCCCTCTTGCCGGTCGTGAATTCGAGCGATGGCAACGGCTGCCCTTTTTCCAGCATTGGGAAAGGGTTGCGCCTGCCTCAAAGGGTTAACCCTTTGAGGCGCAGTGCTCGCGCACAGCCTGTGCACTAGAGATCCTGTGCTCGCGCACAGCCAGCTGCGTCAAAAAAGGGGTCTCTGGAACTTGTGGCACGCGATGAACGTTTCGATCATCCGCCCTCTTGCTGGTAGTTCAGTCGAGCGATGGCAACGGCTGCCCTTTTTCCAGCATTGGGCAATCTATCCAGTTCTTCTCGCGTTCTTCCATTTTTCAGCAGATGCCAGTGCTGTTAAAAAAAATCGCGAATATTTTTTACGGGAAAGGACGTGCTAAAAAGTAAAGAATTCTCGTGGAGCTCTGTCACCCGCAACTATTTTTATAGAAATCCAATCTATTGTTCGTGACTGGCAATGGTCAAAACGTTAGAGTTGGATGTTCCCAGAGCGGGATTACTGCGCCTTAAAAGAGGTTAAGACGCGAAAAATATGTGAACATCGTCACAGCTAAGGAGGCCATGTGCTGTCTACCTTAGTTTATTTTTTCTCTTGCTGTTAAAGAAGTAGAATGTTCAAGAGCACCTCTTTCATCTTTGGGTCCGCCATTGTGCCGGATATCCGGGAAGAGATCCGAGGTGCCCCGTCCAAGAGGGTGGGGGGGGGGGAAAGCAGAAATAAATCCGCCATCCGCTTCTTTCGCCGGACCATCCATGACTTCAACAATTTTAATGACTTTCCCACTTTCAATGAGGACTTCCCCTCCCCCTTTCTCTCCCTTGGAAGAAAGTGTGTGTGTGTGGGGGGGGAGCATCCTAATGGGTCGCGATCATCAGAAACGTAACTCATTACTTCGCGTTGTGAAAGGATGTCACAAAAATAGTCACCTGGGCTGTGACGAAGTTCACATATTTTTCGCGTCTTAAAATAATGTTCCTATGTTTCGTCTTTCTAAATCAAAATTTCGTATTCCGCATTAATCCCTCTCCACTTTGTTTTTCGGCTCGATAAAATGCTCTTTCCTTTTGCGCGACGCTATGTCTGGAATTTTTCGGGGTTTCCCTTCTAAATTAATTTCGCTTTAGCATATGCTGTGTAAGTTCTTGGTGCCTCCCCGTCGCCCCCTTCGCTTTTCTCACGGGGTTGTAGCCTTATGTATTGGCATTCGCCAAATTCTGGCACTTCTGTCTTGGTGTTAATCATTGAATCCGTTTGTTTCAAATTTTTATAGTGTTTACGCCTACCGGACGGTGGTTGTCACGTGGGGCAGTGGCTTATGAGTGCTCCTATTTTGCTCGCCAACCTGTAGAGAGCTGGCAGTTTTGTAGGAAGATTTTAGCATGAGTTCTCGATTGCTCTCCGTCGGAGGAGGTTGTGTTCTTTTTTTATGGAACTCCGGCATGCCGTGTGGCCGGAACAATTAGATATATTCCTGGTGTTATTTTATGAAACAATGCTATGAGTTGCTTACGTCAAGACTGTTTTTGCTGTTACCTTCAATAAATGTCCCTTCTTCCTCAACAGGGTAGAGTGGAAGAGGGGGGGGGGTCAAAATGGATACGAAAACAAGCATTTATTATTATTATTATTATTATTAACCCTTTAACGCGCAGTGTTCCCGCTCTGGGAACACCCAACTCGGACGTTTTGACTGTTGCCAGTCACGAAGAATCGATTGGATTTCTATCAAAAGAGTGGCGGGCGACAGAGAGCTCCCCACGAGAATCCTTTACTTTTTAAAGCACGTCCTTTTCCGTAACAAAAAGGGTCACGATTCTTTTGAACAGCACTGACATCTGCCGAAAAAGGGAAGAATGCGAGAACAGCTGGATAGATGACCCATGCTGGAAAAAGGTCAGCCGTTGCCATCGCTCGACTGAACGACCCGCAAGAGGGTGGACGATCGAAACGTTCATCGCGTGCCACACATCGAGAGACCCCATTTTTCGACGACCGCTGGCTGTGCCGCACAGCCTTTTTTCGGCATGGGGCAAGCTATCCAGCTGTTCTCGCCTTCTTCCATTTTTCGGCAGATATCAGTGCTGTTCAAAAAGAGTCGTGACCCTTTTTTGTACGGGAAAGGACGTGCTAAAAAAGTGAAGGATTCTCGTGGAGCTGTGTCACCCGCCACTCTTTTCATAGACATTCAATCTCTTCTTCGTGACTGGCAACAGCCAAAACGTCCGAGTCGGGTGTTCCCAGAGTGGGAACGCTGCGCGTTAAAGGGTTAACTATAGGACGCGTAGAATACGAATTTTAAACTATTTTAAACTATTTTAAACCCCCAGAACAGAGGGTTGCCCCAAACATTCGTACCAACACTATTATTCTGTTAGCGGTAACGTTGAACCTGTCACTTTTCTGTGTTCCTGGATGCAATGCAATGGATGTGTCTCCTTCAAACCGGGAGAACATTTTATAGGACTTATAGGTTAGTTTTGAATGCAAAAATAGGAAGCTTACGATTGGCTTACGATTCGCTTACGATTTAAAAATAGTAAGGCCGGGGCTTTGGAAGTTAGGTTCTAATACGTAAACATTGTATTCCGACATCTCATTCTTGTTAGGTAAAATGCACTCGTGGGGTCCAGTGAGTGAGCATTTTTTTTTTTAAATAGAGACACCCCGGTTTTAAATTATGTTTTCTTATAATTGATTTCCAGAAATTATAGTTTTCTATATTGTTACTTTTTTTCGTCGCCTTGTGCATTTAAAATTGCCGAAATTATCATATCTATATAAATAAAGCAGTGTGTAAACTGTCCGTTAGTTTGTCTGTCTGTCTGTCTGTCTGTCTGCGAGTCGCGTAGCTCCGAAACGGGTGATCGTAGACCTACCCAATTTTGTACGGAAATTCTCCTAGACGGGTCTCGACACACCTCGAAGCGATTTTTTTCAAAATTCGAATTAGAAAATGTTTTATTTTATGTTTTGTCCGATTTTTAGCGATTTTTCTTGCGTAATACACAATAACGCCGGTCATTGCACTCGCAAGAAAACGATAGTTACATCATCGTATAGAGAAGAAAATTTTCTTTTAAAAACTGTTTGTTCGGACTGTGTAACATAATTTGCAGAGTTTTGGGAATTTTTCAAATAAAATTAAATTGGACGCTGACTTTCGTAAAATATTTTTAAAACTGCTGCATCTTGAATTCTATCTGTCATAACTTTTTTATATTTCGGCAAAAGACGGAGCACACAATTCGCCCACTTTTAAAAGAAGAACGGAGGAAAAATATAAATTAGGAGAGTTTTTACGAATTTTTAAGTAAAGAAGGATTTTCATTTTTATAGCAGCTGCTACAAATTTCGGTTTGATATCTTGCGTTTGGTTGTCATGGATACAGTAACAATGATATGTCCAAGCAGACGATTTCTTTGCTTGGCTCGATTTCCTTTTATAAATACTGGATTTATTTGTGAGAAGAAAAATTAAACTGCATAATCTAGAAAAACAATTTTAAAGCCTTTATAAATAGCGCAGTCTTATCTCTTATCGCTTTTCTTTTTCTAAAGGGTTGCAAGAGAGGGTGACGTATTTTTAAAATTTAAAAAAAATGTCCATTTCTTGTAGTGTTTGAGGTATTGAACGCTGAAACGTGAACCTAAAAGATAGCATGTCTGCGAAAATAAGACATTTTGAAAGTGAGCAGTTCACTGCAAACGGTCCATTTTCACTTTTTTGATACCGAATTACGCAGACATAGTTTTTTTGTGTGTGTGTCATTATATTGCAACGATCTCAAGTTATTACATATATGACGCAAATTTTGAGTCAAGAGTGAAATAATTTTGCTTTTTCTAGATTCCACATCTCTGGAATTAATTCGAATGACACATGTGAGGAAATTTTTCGTTTCCTACCGTGCGAAGAACGGGCACGCAGCTAGTATAATATAAAAATTAATATTAATGTACTTGTGTTTTCTTACGGAAATCACTCAATTAAAGTTTTTCCTTTTAGAAATACATACATGTGTTTAAAATTTCGTGCAGTTTACTACCGAGATATTTAGCGTAATTTTAATAATAATTTAATTTAATTTAAAATACGTAACAAGAGGAAAAAATCAGTTTTTCTATTACAGAAAAATGGAACATCTGAAAAACATTCAGAAAAAAAACAAACAAAATATTGGAGCAGTGATCTTAGTACATAATATGTACACTCAAGGACACAGAACATCTCGACGAATAAAGAGAGGCATTGCTTGCAAAAGATTTAACATGTATTTTATTTCGAAATAGAGACAGAAATGCAATTTTTTGCTTTCCGAACATGTACCCTGTAAGGAAAGTATTGTCATCATGATAAAATTCGAATTCGAGATTTTGGTGTATTGACACGTTTTGAGATCTTCTGAATTGATTTATGCTATTTTTACGAGATGTATGTATGTATGTGTGAGTGTGTGTGTGTGTGTGTGTGTGTGTGCTTGTGTGTATGTGAGTGAACACGATAGCTCCTGAACGGGGCATTCGATGGAGCATTCTTGTGCTCAAATTGGGTATATATGTTATAAACTACCGTCGCAAGACTGGTATTGATTTGGGTGTGTATAGGACTTATAGTTTTTCTACAGGGCTACGACAAAAATTTCTTTTACATTATGGCCTATGGGGAGACATTCTTGAAAGTGCGCTAGCGTTTAAACGGTGCGTTCGATTGAGCTTCAATTTGGTGTATATGTTTGAATGATTCATCGATTAAAATTTATTTAAATGCTTGGTCATGATCTTAATCGTAACTGTTCGGAAAGTAGAGTGGAGTCACTCCAGATTTTTGTATGTTGTATGTACAGTAAAAACATCACATTCTATATATAAATTTAAAACAATGAATTGGATTCAAAAATTAGTTTTTAAGAACTAGTTAACATTTTACATATCTCTAAGAAATTTTTTGAAGAGCATATCAGTGTTTGGTACACTTTTCTAAAAAGCTATTCAGTTTATCAGCTTAAAATTTTGTACGGTATCAGAAAACATACTGTCTGAGAATAATAAGAAGCGATTTTTGTTTTCGTTAAAAATAAATAACAGTTAAAATATTTTACTAAAAAAAAAAAAAAAAAACACTTTTAAAAACGTAAAAATTAAAAAAGCACAAAAGCATTATTTTCAAATTGTTTTTCACTCAGATCTGTAATGTTAGGTATTTTTAAAAGAAACAAGTTCGTTAAAAATGTTTCGAAAGTTCCAACTGTTTACCTGCAGCAAATTCTTAGAAAAGTGTTCCAAAGAAAAAAAATCGAGTAGAAGTAAAAAAACTAAACATTTATTTGAGCCAAGGGACGTTTGTTTACATTTTAAAAACAATATTTTCAGTGGTTCATACAGTCTAAACAGGTACAAATTATGTGGGGTCATATAGGGGGTTAGTGGATCATTGGGTCATATTATCATGTCATTCTGTTTCCGGGCCAATTAATGGTCACTCATTTTATAGAATTAAAACTATTTTTGCAAAACAGCCGAATTAGCCAAGTTATGCTTAAGCATTCTATTATCTTGCATCCAGTTTAAAAAGAATGTAACTAAAATGCAGAGAAAAAGACTGTTTACTCTACTTTAAAAACATCTTCAACAAGTAATATATATAAAAAAAAATTAAGTCAATCCCTACTTAGGTCGACAAAGAAAAGTTTTATTTTAGTGACTTTTTACTTTCCGAACATGTACCCTGTAAGGAAAGTAATATCATCATGAAAAAATTCGAATTCGAGATTTTGGTGTATTGACACGTTTTGAGGGCTTCTGAATCCATTTATGCTATTTTTACGAGATGGATGTATGTGTGTGTGTGTGTGTGTGTGTGTGTGTGTGTGTGTGTGTGTGTGTGTGTGTGTGTGTGTGTGTGTGTGAGTGAACACGATAGCTCCTGAACGGAGCATTCGATGGAGCTCAAATTGGCTATATAGGTCATAAACCACCATCGCAAGACCGGTATTGAGTTGGGTGTGTATAGGACTTATAGTTTTTCTACAGGGCTACGACCAAGATTTCTTTTACATAATGGCCTATGGAGGGAAATTATAGAAAGTGCGCTTGCGTTTAAACGGTCCATTCGATGGAGCTCAAATTGGGTATATATGTTATAAACCACCATCGCAAGACCGGTATTGATTTTGGTGTGTATAGGGCTCATAGTTTTTCTACAGGGCTACGACAAAGATTTCTTTTACATTATGGCCTATGGGGAGACATTCTTGAAAGTGCGCTAGCGTTTCAACGGTACATTCGATTGAGCTTCAATTTGGTATATATATATTTGAATGATTCATCGATTCAAATTTATTTAAATTCTGGGTAATGATCTTAATCGTAAGTGTTCGGAAAGTCGAGTGGAGTCACTCCAGATTTTTATTCAATTGAATTAATTACATTTAATTAATGAATTGAAATTTGAAAAAAACTATTCGAATTTGATTGAAGTATTTTATTAAAGACTGAAAATTTGAATAAGATATATAAATATATATAGGGAGAGTGTGAACTAACAGTAAGAATTGAAAGAAAACAAGGAAATGCACATTTAGATGCTACAATAGTTCTAAATATCAAATTCAAACATTCTGCGGTTAAAAGTTTTAAGAGTTATGCGAAATGCGAAATTATTTTTGGCAACAAATTGGGTCCTATTTCGTCAGAACTCGCCAAGGTCGAAGAAAAATTGGCGTGGTTTTGGGCATGGAACAAACAATGACTCACTATCGCCCAATTGGGCGATACTTCGTCGAGGGCGATATTTTGGGCATGGACCCAATGACTGACTATCGCCCCAATTGGGCGATATTTTGGTAAAACTCGCTAAGTTCGATGAAAAATGGCGAGATTTTGGGCATGGATCCAACAATGACTGACTATACAGATGTAATATATATAGAAGATGTCCATAGACGTTAATTGAGTATCTTTGAAATTCTATAGGGGGTCCTGTCCATAAAATCTCAGGTCAATTGGAACCCAAAATCGAGATGCGAAAGTAGATCTTACAACAATCTTATATCTGATATTTCAACATTCTACGATTAACAGTTTCTGAGATTCGAGAGTTAAATACATACACACGTGCAAAAGTCACCAGGATTGGGGACTTTTGGCGTCATTCTTGAGGGAGGCACGTGACCGTGGTCGAACCATTCCCTATCTATAGGGTAGGACGGTATTGTACTTGAAATGGATGATGTCCCTAAAACTGCCATTGGCCGTAAAGTGTTGGAAATCTTTTGAGTGTTACTGTAGCAGCCATAGGCGTAGAGTTATATGGGCCCGTGGGGCTCGAGCCCCCCCAATAAATTTTAAATAGGGGCTGAGCCCACCCAATCATTGATCACTCAATACAGAAAACTAATTTATACTAGCATAAAAAAGTATTCACGCCATTTACAAACGTTTTAAAAAAACCTTTACTTGCACTTTTAAAAATGTTCTTCTTTTGATTTCAATCGTGATTGAGTATTCATTGCGACGCCCTGTAACACACAATGTGACTATCAGCTGCCCTCGTCAGGCTCTGGTTCATTCAAATCAGATTATGCAATGGAAAGTATGAAAGGAAGAAAAGTTCAGATGGGTCTAAAATGCACTCTCTCATCGAAAATGTTTTTTTTTCCTCCTTTGGATTTTTTACTTTGCTTCTATTTTTAACTTATAACATGTTAGGAAGATACTATTATGGATACTTACCTTACATTGGTGTAGAATTCTGTGTTATTGAATTATGAGAATTCTATGGACCCATAGAGCTCGAGCGCCTCCAATAATTTACCCTTATATATAGTAATAGAAATACCCCAAGTCATAGCTGCCAACCCAAGTCATAGCTGCCAACTACTATGGAATATAATTAACTACTTTTTGTAAACAGTCTATTTTTTAATTATTCTTTTCAAAATAGTAACCAGCTCGCGCGCGCAGCACAAACATTTTGCCATATTTTAAGCCGAAAAATCATGTAGAAAAAGGGGTTCATTCTATTCCGTAGTAGTTGGCAGCTATGAGTAATTATATGGACGTGAATCAGTGGCGTAGCCAGACATTTTTCATGGAGGGAGGGTGGTTACGACTTTTGCAACTCACTTATATGTATATACGCCACTGACGTGAATATATGTGGTTGTGGGCACCGGCCCCCCCAATAATTTTGAAAACTTTACGCTTATGAGTCGATGGGGACCCAAATTGTATACACACACCCAGTGTCATCCACTACAAGTTTAAAGAAATGTATTTGAACTCGAGCGGATGAATAAAAAAG
>JAWZYV010002727.1:0-25599 GCA_038373885.1 Cheiracanthium punctorium
AATAAGGCACGGCTAATATCAATGAATAGGGCGTCAACGTGTTCTTTGTTGTGCAATGCCTCACTGATATACTCAACAACTCTAAGAAGTTTATGTGTGGTGGAATGCTTCTCTCTGAACGCAAATCGTTCGGGTATGATAATGTTGTTGTCGTTAAGGTAGCTATTTAATCTGCTTCAGAAAATTGGGAGACATAGAAAAGCTCGATACAAGGAGGAGGTACTGTATGATATTCTTCAAACTTCAAGCGATCGCTATGATCTGACTGAACCCGAGATCATTCGCAGGATGAGATAGATGATCGTTCGTGATCGAATAAGATTTGGAGCTCAATCGATAAAACCCTTCGGAGTCCACTTGCGAAATCGTTCATCAGTAAGTCGCTGAATCCCAGATATTAAATTAAATAAAACTTTATACACTCTAAAAAATAACCGTAAATTCACTGGATACTTTCCTGGAAATTTTACGGAAACTTTCCGTATTATCAGATTCCAGGACTTTTTCCGTATATCAAGAATTTGGCCCTTACTGGCGGAAAAGCCCATCCGGTTTTCCGAGAAAGCTCTGGGGGGTCTAAAGACGTCGGAACAATTACCGCTTGAAGGAAACGAGGAAGTGGATTGGGGATAGTTTGAATTATAGTGTTTTATTACAAAAGTGGGTTTCGTACGAAGTTTTTACAATTTAGAAGGAAAGTGCCAATGAGAAAGGACAACGAAGTTAAAAATATATTTTGGACGATATTTAATTACTGATCATTATATAATTTTATAAAATAGTGATTAAGAAAAATTTTATGTACAGATAATTTTAAAATTGTTTTATAATGAAGTCACAAGAAAGAAAAATATTATCTTGCGTCTAAAAATATTTTCTTTTCTTTCAGATATAGAAAGAATAAATCAAATTTTATTACAGTACACTCGTACTTTTAAAGAAAACTTTATTTCTATAAAACTTATAAGAACATGTGTATGCACATTATACGCGCCCGGTACATACAAAAATAATAGATATAAAATTATGGGAAATGTTAATGTAAGAACTTTGTTTGCTACATCCATGAGCATACTGCTGCCTGATTCAGGATTCTGGTTCGCCTCTCGCCAAACAGTTAACGGTGTAGTTCGAAAAAACCATGGGATTTTGGTACATAAATACAAATAAACTAATTATGTAATGTTCTTCAAAATTTTTAGAATATCTTTTTACAATGTGCATTATACACTGTAATAAACGATAAACCTGTATCAGTAGCGAAACTTTAAGGAAAATTTCTTAAAAATCGAAAATTTAGCAGGATATGCCACTTTTCGAAACTTTTTTGCCGTGGAATTCCATGTTGAAGAATTTTTTCCGAAAGTTTTATAAAAGGCACCTTCATTTCTTTTATTGCAGTGTGTAATACAGCTTAGAAAGAATCCTCCTGAATTTTTTTGAGCCCCTGGTGCAATTCGCTTATTCTGATTTGTGTACTTAGACCGTGAGGGAGATTTTATTTTTTCGAACTGCACCCTTAAGTAGAATAAAAAGGTTTCCTGTTCGATTTCATCTATATTCAGAAAATAAAAGAAACCATCGACCAATATTCACACGTGGTAGTGAGTGGATAATACGTCAAACAAGTAACCGATTTCGACCCACCACTTAAGACCACCGTGCACATGCGGTGTACGTGCACGTAAAATCCGTGATTCAGAAAGTCTTTTCGACTGTCGCTAGCAGTTTCCAAGGGATGCAAATATTCAGAAGTCCCTCATATTTTGACGAGTAAATTATATTGGAAAATGCAAGTTGCTTCAAACGACACATTTCAGTGTTTTTCTCTGTCCTGGAAAACAAGCAAGAAATATTGAAAATAAAATAAAGAACATATATTCTTATGGCCATCATTGACGTATATGAGCAAGGGTTGCGAAAAATAATTCTTCCTGACTGGGTTCTGCTGAGTTGGGGGAGGGGGGGGGGCGACTAAGCCTTTCCTACAAAAATTTCAGCCCCATTCTAGAAAAATTTACATTGCAAGAGTATGAGATGGAGGGGTTCAAATCACATTTCTCGAAATATTAAAAAAAAAAAAAAAAAAAAAAAAAACATTAATTTAGCTAACAATAATACTAACTTTAAGTGGAACTATACACATAATTTTGTTGAATGTAAGGGAAAAAGGGTACCAATATGAGAGGAAATTAATTTAATTAGAAAGCAATATTTTTGAATCCTTTTAAAATTTTATTAGTCCTCCTTTGTTTTTCAAAACTGGCTGAACGTGCTATGTCAAGCAATTTATGTGTGGTCTTAAGATCTCATTTATGATTACCACACATAAATGACAAATTATTATTTTTCTTTATTGTAATTTATTCTTCCGTATGATATTTACCTTTTTAAAAATTTTAAAAATTAAAAGAAAAGAAAGAAGAATGAAAGGACACAAACGTAAAATGGACAATATTAGTATAATGAATTAATAACCCAACAATAAAACTAACACACTTATTGTGTGTTAAAAAATAAATTGCTCATAAAAGTAGAAAATAACAAAGAAAGCATATTTTATACGATTTAAAATTTTATAACTGATGCCCTAAAGTAAAATGACTAGAAACTGTAAACATATATAGGACAGTAAAAATAGGGAGACATGGTGGGGCAAATAGGAAAATGGTTAAGTTCTGAAAAATTTTGAGCTAAATCTGTTTTAAAAACTGTTCTAACAACACATTTTTTTAATGTGGAAGAGATCGTGTGACTATAGTATTAATTTCCATCTTGTGTGCCTCTCCAAACACGTACTGTGTTCCTGTTCCCCAAAGCGCCGGCCTCGTCAAAATGTAATTAGCGATTTTCGAAACTAGTATTGCCATCTCACAGCATGTGGTGTCCAGCCAGACCCCGTTTTCTAAGAAAAGGGGACAGGTTCTAGGAGATCCCCTCCACTTTCTCAAGGTCGGCATCATTCTGCTGAGAGTCTGGAGGAGAGAGGATAGTTCTGCTCTGCTCTACTATATTCACCCATACAAAGTAAGTTAACTTTGCACTTTTTTTAGCTGCATAAATATCTTGCCCTAATACTTTTTATAAGAATGTTTTTCATTATCAGAGCCTGATCATGGGTGGACGGGGCCCGGGAAAAGAGGTTATTTTAGGGCCCCTATACTGTCACAAGTATTTTAACTTATTTTTGTTTGCTGTTGCATTTTCCCGACATAAAAATAAAACATTTTTAAAGAATACTAAAATTGAATTAAAAATTACCTATTTATTTATACTTATTTAGAACAAGACTATGCATTTAAAAGTGATTTTAATATTTTTTTTTAGCCCGTTTGTATTATTAGGTGCGATAATTCAAGGAATGGCAATTACGAGGCACGGGAGCAAAGTTCCTCACTCCAAAAAATATTCTTCATACACCAAAAAGTTCGAAATTTTCTTTACTTCATCATGAAATAAAAAATGTTAACTGATGGATATTTTGTACTAAGCATATATATATATATATGGTCATACCATACGTTTCCAAAATCTCCTAACTTCTTGTTTATTGATCCATGAGTCTTAAAGACCATTGAATTAGAAGAACAGTAAATAAATCCCATTGAATTAGAAGAACAGTAAATAAAAGTCCATTTATTTTCAAAAATTATTCTATAGATATTACAAAGGAAATTTAATTGCAAAAATTTTATTATTGCAGTATTTATGAATGTGTAATAAATCATGATAACAATAAATCGGGAGATTTGGGCGCCCTTATTTTTCTGGGGCCCCGGGCTATAGTCACGCATGCCCGTATAATAATCAGGCTCTGTTCATTATACTAAAAAATTTCTCAAGCTGCCAAATTATGTTTTATTAGAAAAGCATTCTATTTTTAATACTGGTTGGCTTATATATAAGAAGGCTATTTCACTTTATAAAAAATTTCTTTGGTTCCAAAATCACATAAAGAATATATTTCATTTGAAATTTAGAATTCTTAAATGTTATTGATGTATACTAAAATATTAACTTTTTAATAATGTAGATAATTGGTCATTTTATTTATTACTTTGTTCATGCAGCTATGCCTAATACCTTAACTATTAAATGAAGTTAGTAAACTGTACATATTTATTTGATTATTTGGCTTATTTTCAGAAATAATTTGTAGTGTATTGCTTTTAAAAATTACTCAGTTGATTTTTATTTTTTTATTTTCTCATGCACATAGAATTGCTATGCTATAAATTAAAAGTCAAATTTTAGGGTCTGGTAAAGTAAATGGAATTTTAAGAAGTGTGCAACTCTAAATCTTAACGAATAAATTGTAAAGAAATTACTATTTGGTCTTCACTAAAGAAGTTTTTTTTTAAATAATAATTTTTTTAAATAATTATTGATGTAGACCAAAATCTGAGGTAAAAGTTTTTGATGACTAATTTCAATCTTTTCCATTCCTTCTTCAGAATAAATATTTTTTCTTTAGCATTGTTTTTTTTTAACCTCCAATCCCACGAGAGTGAAAATTTATACCTACTTTAATTATAAATTAATTTTTTAACCTTATCCCACCACACCCCCAAAAAAATCATTTAAAAATTTTCATTTCGAGTACAGATTTGGATATGATTGAAAAAAAAAAAAAAAAAAAGCAAAGGAATTAAAAGTTGAAACAAAGAATACTCTGATTAGTCTAAAAATGTTTATGAAAGCAAACAAGAAATAAACTTAACATTCTAGAATTTTAAAAAACAAATAAAAGCTTTGCAATTACTCACAGAACCTTTAAAAACTTTTACCTTTTTAAAAAAAAACATATTCTAGATATTGTAACTGCTTTTCAGATATTCTGCTCTTCCCTATGGCAAAGTTGCTTTTTTTTGGGGGGGGGGCAACTAATGTATTTATAATCGTATAAATTATTTGCTTAATATTTATATATTTTCATCATATGAAAGTTACTTTATTAAGCTTTCCTTTTAGAAATATGTATTTAGTTTAACATATTTTAATAATATTAAGGTGTAATTTACATTTATGAGCCCTAATCTCAGTATGCTTTTATACATCTGCTTAAAATATCCTGTGTTGTAAGTTTTCAATTTTTTTTTATGTGTTTTATGTTTGAACGGAAAATATGTTTGACATTCTTTTATGTTTTCGTATCCATAAGTCATAATTGCTTAACTGTTTTGAATAACAATTGCAATGTTTCGTAAGATTTCATTTTTCTGCATAATTCCTTAAAGGAAAAAAAGAATTAAAACAATTCTACTATGAATGTGTGTCAGTGGCGTAGCCAAGGGGTGGGGGATAGGGGGTCACAGCCCCCCCCCCTATGAGGAATTTTTTGCCATACAAAATGTATATTCTTCACTCCCTTATCACACACGCGTATACGTATATATGAGTTGAAGTAGTCGTAACCGCCCTCCCCATGAAAAATTTCTGGCTACGCCACTGGGGTGTGTGTATGTATATACTCGTATATATATGAAAGATGTTTTCGAAAACAAACACTAAAAGTAAAAAACTGATTTTATTTTATAGAAATTTTTTTTACTAATCTAAATATACAGAATTTTACAATTTGTAGTATTTGTTAGTAATTTTTCAAATATTTTTTTAATCCTGGAAAAATATGTTATTTAGATATTCCTTTTTAATATTCATGCAACAGGTTTATTGGAAAACTTTTGAAACATTTGCCATTTTTATGCAATATATAAATGTTGTTATCAGTGTTTGTTATATTACATAGTTGTGATATAACACTAATTTCAATGTAAGAAATTTTCTGCATTGTATTATGCATTAATTATATATAATTATTATTTTAAATTACTTTACAAATAATTATCAATAATGTCGCAAACTTTACGCCATGCATAATTACATATATATTGCTATTTTTTGATTCACATGTGATTTCGTCTTTTTCTGGTTTTCTTGAAAGGCATCCCTGTTTAGGCTTGCCATATATTTCTAAGGCCAAACGAGGACAAAACATATTTTTGTGGGGTCTTTAGTATAATTTCATTACAACGAATTTAAAGGGAAAATTGAACTGGTAATTCTGGAAAGTTCATTAAAGGGAAATTTCATTTATTTAATTAGTTCTAATGATTTTCTTTAATAAAAATATTTATTCGTTAATCGGAAATATTCATAAAAATTTAGTTTATTCTAATGAGATTTTACAGTATTTTTAGAATTATTTTATAAAGTAAGTTAAAAATCTTACCTTACTGGAATATTCAACTTTATTTATTTAGTTGTATTTTTCATTAGACATGACTGTTTGTTATGATGACATCATAAAAGTTACAACACGGAAGTTCAGAAATAATTTTGACGTTTAGAAGATGTTTAACATTACATACTGAAGGTCTATCCCCTTTCTGCCGACCAAATATTCCCCGTTACAGATGTCCCAGGCAAAGACACCCTAAACTATTTTGAACAATTTAGAACAAACTATTTAGAATGTTGCGACATGTAGTATCAGTCTTCTGTAGAGCTTTGAAAAATAGCTCTCCACTTATCTTCAGGCCCCACAATGGTCCATTACATAAAGTATTGGAAATGATAGATGGCTGAAGTGTGAAAGTCAATGGTTCTCTGGCTAATCACATGGCTGTTGATCTAATGCTCTGGAGTTTCGGGTGGTTTGCTCCATATGTCACATGAATTAACATAAGCATCGCAAGCTGCTGATTATTGTGGAGGGGGGGGGGGTTGGAGAACAAAACATGCTCTTTTTTACCCATTTTTATCATTAGTAAGACAAAATATTGGAGGGATGTGTCCCCTCGCCCATGAGCATTAAAACCCTTTAAAAAGTCCTCTTCCCAAGGCACCCCACCTTCTGCAGATATCTGATGTGGAAATTTGCCCTAAACACACTACACTCTACACTACACATTTTTCTTCAGTGGTGTCTGGAACCTCTGAATTTGAACCACCCTCAATAATCCCGGATTTTCTCAAATCCCAGGCATTATCCCTGTATAGCACTAAAAAGAAAAAGAGACTATAATCTCAGACATCTCCTAAGCCTACCCCTCTTTAAAAACAATTGTTTATAAAATGGTCCCTTTTTCGCCAGAAATGCTCCTTTTTGCCCTTTTCTAGATAGAAAATTTAGTGGAATCCCTGTAATATTATAGAACCCTCTAAAATGCCCTCCGCCCGAGGCATCGCCTTTTGGTAGATAACCCTCGAGTAGCTTTGCTATAAACCCACACACACACACTTTTTTTTTTTTTTTTTTTTTTTTAGCAGTCCTTTTATATTCCTGAAAAACAGATGGACTATTATTTAGATTGCCAAAGTAATTTGACAAATTAAATTTTAAGCTTACTTTTTATATCGCTAAAGTAATATAATCGTGTTGTATGAACTTAAAACTTACGTAATAGCTGATGACTGTATGTTTAATAAAGTAAATGAGTATAACACTTGATCACATGGTACCTTGTTACCATACATTTTGAAGCACAAATTCTGTATAGTGTCTTCGTGGTAGGGGTTTAGCACTCAAAAGACACAAACAAGTTCAGCTGATTTACAGAGAGAAAACCGAGCGCTAACCTTTTAGGAATTTGTATGAGTAAATGTGATCGTTTCCCCTGTGGACTATTAACAAGTTATTTGTAGCTTATTAGGGCCAATCAGCCCAAAACTTGGTAGTTATCAACTTGAGAAAAATAAACTTGTTTATTTATAAATTTGTTTATTCACTTTCAGATTTATAAATTTCATATAAAATTTATTGTATTCGTTCTAACAAAACATTAATTTTTATGAAATATTTATTTCATTCAGGTGGTTCAATTTTTGCAGCAAGTGA
Source organism: Cheiracanthium punctorium (assembly GCA_038373885.1). Taxonomy (NCBI): domain Eukaryota; kingdom Metazoa; phylum Arthropoda; class Arachnida; order Araneae; family Cheiracanthiidae; genus Cheiracanthium; species Cheiracanthium punctorium. The sequence continues at coordinate 7,841 of JAWZYV010002727.1, forward strand.
CTTCATCATATTCATGGACAAGGTTCCAGTAATGCGGACAAAAAAATTTCGTCGGTGCTGTTTCAAGAATACCCCTATAATTGGAATTTATACAACGGTAAATGGTGCCTTTTTTCTTTCTTTTCCTTTTATATATTCATCATATATGTAGTTTGTGTAATTTTCTATGCTTAGTAGTATGCATATCACAGGGATATTTTACAACATGAATAAGTTAATTTGTTGCCCTAAATGTACCTTGGAAGCATGGATTGACAACATCAAGATTATTTTTTCATATGCGTTATTACTCCGTTTATTATTATTATTATTCTTTTTTAATTTATCCCCTTTTTTCCTAGCACGGTAGCATTCATTTGTGGAATAATTAACTTATTATTTAGCTTTCAACAATCTGATACCATGAATACTAATTAATTCCTGTATTAATCTCATTCATTTTCTGAAAATTAATAAACACGTCACTGCAATTTTTTACAAAGTATTCTATATTAAAATACGAAATTTAATTTTTATGTGGTCCCTCTTTTCCTATCACTAATATTTAGAATATGTTGCTTAGTGTCTAAGAACCCAAATTAAAAAGAAAAAATCATATCTCTAAGTGTAAGTTTCGGTAAGTAAAATTTTAATTTCACGAATTTGAAGGCGTTTAATTGTCATTTTCAAAGAAATAGATCATTATTTAACTTTTATCAATTTACAGTTTGTCCCCTAAGTTTAAAGAAACGTTTTTCTTCTTTTTCACTTTGCAGTATAATGAATTTATTGCTTTATTGTGATTTAAAATTACTTAATTTACACCAATTAATAAGGCAAACGTATTTCCATGTATATTTTTATTTTATGTAATTACTCTGTTTAAAAATTAAGAAACAAAGCATTATATAGGGTGTGTCAAAAAGATTGAAACACGCTTTATTTTTTTACCAATAAAAGTAAGTGGCGTAAATTACAAAAATGTTTAAATTAAGGTAGAAAATAAAGTAATAAGTTTAAAAAAATTGTAATTATAACGCTCATCAATCTTCAAAATCTTGCACTTTTTGAATTAGAAAAATATTATTGGACTCACATAAGTATGATTTTAAAAACCGCACATCTGTATTTTTAAAACTGAAGAAGTTATGTTTGTCCAACACTGTGAGTCCCTAATACTGTGAATGGGGACCATCTATCACAGGGGAAATGATATTTTTTGACGTATCACAAAAAAAGATAGAACTGGATGATATTAGCCATATGCAGCTCACGGGCCCCATAAGGAGTACGACTGCTTTATAGGATCTCTGTGCCATACTTCGTTTAGATTCATGTGGTAAAAATTGTCGACACACATTAGCATATTTTTAATCATAAAATTTCCACCGTCAGTTTATGGTCTTTATTTTACGGAAAAGTGGCATAAGTCAGATTTTTTTCTTTCAACGTGATTCAGTACATTTTAAAGATACAGTTATACAGATATGCGGTTTTTTAAAATGATATCTCCAAATTGAACACATCAATTTTCTGATTGACGAAATTTGTGTAAGAGCCAAAATTAAAATTTGTAACTTTTTGAAAATGAATGAGAGGAATATTTCAAAATGTAACCTTAATTCTACTACCTACTTTATTTAAAACATTTTTTTTTTCAATTTACACTGATCACTTATCTTTAACAAGAATAAAAGTAAAGAGCGTTTCAATCTTTTGGGGACGTCTGTATATGTGGCAGTCATTTCGCTAAACAATTTTCTCTAAATTTAACACAGTTACAAAAAATTACTCTAAAATTTTTTAAGTTCTTAAAATTAAAATTTGCCTTTGAGATCAATATAACCATCAGTTTAAAATCAATATACTAATATTGTTCAGTAATTTTAATTTAAACTCATCATAAAGATATATCTACGTTTGGAGTAACTTTTATTAAATGCATTGCAATATAGCAATTTCACTGCTATATGAAATGTATTTAAGTACAGTCAAAAGTATTATTTCAAGTACAGTCAGAATATATAACCACATTACAACATATATGTCAGATAATAATGTACTTATAAGAGAGATACTACTGCTGTTTTAATTTTATTTGTAATTGAAGTGTATAATAAATATTTTTTCTCCTTGAAATTTAAGATATATTTTCTTTTGCAGATGCTTAGCGGATATAAATCCTGATAGAGGAACGAAGTATGAAAAGAAAAAACTAAAAATGCTGTGAACCCCAAATATTTAAACCTTAGTAATTTAATCCAATATAACTAAAAAATCTTAAAATTGTAATTTCTTGTTATTTAATAATGTCTTACAATAAATTTCTATTATTTTGAATTGTATGTTTACTCTCGGATTTTTTTTCTCATGATGGATTTTTTTTTTATGACAGTAGATTTGTCAGCACAACATATTTATAAAATAATACAATTCGCATTAAGTCAATTTATTATTCGGAATTGTTTTTGTGTGCATGCTACAAGTTTAATAATTGCATTATATACACTATCATTTTAGAGAAAAAGATATAGTACCAAAAAAGATTTTTAAAATTAAATATTTGATGTTTTTTTGTTAATGTGCTTAAAATTTAGATATCAGAAAGCAATTTATATCAGTAGAACTTATGTTGCTACTCATTGGCAAAACTTTAACTCCAGCAATGTGACTCTAATTTTTGTAATTTTTATCTTTCAATAATATTGATACAAAATGAAGCAATATTCATCGTTGATGTAAGACAATTTAACTTATGTTTAATTACTGTAGATAGGTTTAAGCTGAATACAATAATTTCAAATTTGATTTAGAATTCTATTATCTGTATGAGCAAAATAAATCTAATTACATCCCCTTGTATTAATATATATTGGTAATATACTAATATATATTAATTTATATTTGCTCTCTTTTATAGCAGAACAATGGTTCAACATATGAATTCTACCAATTAAAATTGCAATGAATTTACTTTGCACACATTAGTGAATTATTTATATCTATTATCTTCGTTTTTAGGAAAGTTTACTAATTGTGAGCAGTCGTTAAAGGATATAAGGTTTTCATGGGGAAAAGTAGAATAGTTTTTTATTGTTCTATTTATTTTTTTAAAAAAAGAGCAAATCCGGCTCATGCGGTTTCCATAGACCAGGAACGTAGATAGAAAAAAAATTGGGGGTGGCTCAAAGTGGAAAAGTAAAAATTCTCACAAAAAGGCTTGATTATTATCAGTTTGCTAACAAAAATTCAAATTTCGAAAGTCGCCCGGGCTCTTTGAGCCAACCTTTTGGCTGCGTCTTTGCCTCAGATATTGCCCGACTTTGAGAGGTGTCCGGATTGGGAGAATTTCACTGTACTTGCAAAAGGTATATATGTACGATTTATACATTATGCATACTATGACGGCAACAAAAATCTGAGAACAGTTGGCTCCTATACGTTACACTATTTTAAGGTCCTGCTAATAGCCTGCTAGGTTACTGAATTATAATTTATAATTACTATAATGCTATGTGGAATTTATGTACACAGAAGAAATAAAAGTTCCTATTTATATATAGTACATAACTCTTAAAATGTTTGTCTCGTACAAAAAAGAAAGAAGTCAAAAATTTAAATTCAAAGTGTAAGCAATATTCTCATAAAATCAACGTTCTTCTAAATTTCACTTTTAATTTTTTTTCAAGGGTTTGCTGTTTTTAATAATGTTTAGAAATTATGGTTCTAATTGCATTATTTTAATAATATTCAGTGGAGGATACAAATTTACTCTTAAATAGCACCTGATTTTATAACAGTGTTCCCCTAGCATTCTCCAAATCAGATTTTTTTTTTTTTTTTACAACGAGCTTATATAATTAATTATTTATCTAAGAAAACTGATCCTGGGAAGAAAAAACATACACACAAAAATTGAAATAAAATAAAAAAATTGAAATAAAATAAAAAAATAAATGAACAGAAAAATGTTAATTGCGTAACGTTTCAGAAAGTATTTTGTTGAGAGGAATGCAGAAACATGTTATCTTATGGATGTTTAAGATAACACGTTTCTAAATCAGTATATTGTCAAATTGTACATTATGGTCAATTTATGAGTATATTGTCAAATAATTTTTTCTACTTAGATATGGAAACGATTGTTTTACGGGATTTTCCCGAAGTCTTCAAAATACATAACTGTATAATAATATATAGGAAATTTAGAGAAAAAGATAACCAAAGATAAGATAATACAAAAAAAAAGATTGTTTAAATTAAATATTTTATATTTTTGTTAATGTGACATAATGTATTATGTCAGCAAATTTAATTATTTGTCAATAATTAAAAGTTAATGTGTTAATTAAGGCATCAGAAGTCAATTTTATATCAGTAAAATTTTTGTGACAATCTTTTCCGTTATGTATTAATAATATTGATACTTAACGATGCACTGTATGTACTGTATATAACTATACAATACAACAAAACTTTCTGTTAAATAACGGAAAAATTGAAATACGGAAACTTTATAGACCTAGGAAATTACCCTGATAATAACGGAAAAAGTAAATAATCAAAGTACGTTACAATGCTGGAAAATGTCCCGTTCAAAAACGGAAAAAATAAAATACGGAAGTCCTTTCAAATACCGTTCAATCTGTGAAAAAACGGAAAAAGCAAAATACGGAAATTATTAATTTCACAAAATTTATCCGGTAAAAAACGGAAGATTTAGAATACTGAAATATGTTTTTATACCGAAGAATATCCTGTAAAAAAACGGAAAAATCAAAATACAGAATTTTGTTATTTCACGGAAATTATGCAGTAAATAACGGAAAACCATTAAAACGGAATTTTGAAAATAACGGAAACTGTCCAGGAATTTACAGAAATAAAATTCCGTAAATATACGGAAAAAGTACTGGCGTCTCAGCTGCGAGTACTTTTTCCGTATTTTTACGGAAATTTTTTTTACAGTGTACAAATGCTTCATTTCATTACAAATGACTTTGTATCAAACGAAGATATTCTTCTTTACACGAATTTAAGAGGATGGCGTAGCCATGGCAACGGTTTAGTTTTAATAAAATAACTATCCAGCAAAAGCGAATCGTTTTTTCTTCAAAAATTGTGTTTAACTCTCCTCGGATCAAAGGAAAAAAAAGCGTTATTAAAACTTCTCGTTCGGATTTTTAACCTTTTAAAATGTGATATATTAAAGTATTATTTTGCAATATGAGATGGAAATGAAAAGCGGTGGAAACTGGCAAGTGGTATCTGAGCAATTACTTAAAAAAGAGGCGGTCGAGATTATTTTAAATCAATTTTCGCAGTCCCATTTCCGCATATCGCATGATAATGTAAAACACGCATTTCGGGCATTCAATGAGAAGCAATGAATTTCTGAAATAATTGTAGTACAAAATCGCTGACGTGTGATGTCTCGGGTGACTTAGAATTATAAAATCAATTGTGTGAGGGGCGGGTAGGTAATTTCAGACAAATGCGAATGCGTGTAGTACGGATGACTTCAAGTTTGCTTTGGTTACGTCGCGTTCACAATATTAAATTCTTTGTTTAGGAGATCTTATAGAAAACAAAATCACAGTATTGAAGGTAAAGGCCCGTAAGTGGTAAAACAAAATTATCAGACAATTAATGAAACTGGCGACGACTTTGAAAAAAAATGTAAGGCGTCTTCTCACTTTAGGAACCTCGAAAATAGGCTATTTTCGCGATTTTTTTTTGAGGATTTTTGCAAACAATTATGGGATAAAATGGATCCTATATAATAAACACATCTTTCAAGTACAAGAAATTTTTTTTTTATTTTTTTGAACAATTATTATAATAAAACTGTAGCATCGAAAAACCCGTGCAGAAATGTAATGTTCGTGGCTTGTTGATGGTATCTCCGAGACAGGTCATCTGAAACAAAAAAATAAAACAGTTTTAGATTCAGTATGTCAGTGGCTATAGCGCATATCATCAGATTTTTGATATTCGCAAAAATAACAAAATGGCGCACGTTTTTCGAAAAAGTAAAAAAAAATAAAAAACGCGGTTTTTTTGCAGTTTTTTGTAAAAAAAAAAAATACTTCAAATCAAAATTTCAAAAATCTGATGATTTGCGCTATAGCCATAACTATAAAGAATATGTCATTCAAATTTCATGACAATCGGCCGGATAGTTTCCGAAATTTCATCAACAAGGCACTGAAAAACCTTGTTTAGAGATAAACGCGTTTAACCCATTTATGCCTAGTGTCCCTTTTTTGGGACGGCATTTTCGCTATTAGTCGAAAACGTTATTTATTTTTCCTAGCCTTTATTCATGAGTATTGAGCCTCAACTCTGCAAAATATTTTAACATGACAAAGTAGGATGTTGGTATTTCGATTTTTATGCATAATGATTTTAAAAGAAATCATCCCTTGTTCAAGTTGTTGACACCAGAAATTTATCTTTTATTTCTGTTATCAGTAAAAATCGAAGAAAGTCGCAAAAATATCCAGGCACAAATGATTTAAAGTTTTGGTTGCAGAAAAATCATGAAAAAACCTTACCTCGGGTTAATCAGCGATGCAATCAGCTCCATACAATGGACCTTCCGATTCTTCGTAGAAGTTGTGCTCGTCCAAAATAGCTTCCCTTCGTCTCGACCTAGCCTCTTTTGAAGCGTTAGAGCTGCGGCGGTTCCCTACGCGTACGCGATCACTGTCGCGTTCCTCGGCGTATTGAGCGGCGATAGGGCCAAGTTTGACACCCATCACCTCCAACATTTTTAAAACAGGTTGTAGCCCTTCGTTATAAATGCATGCTGCTGTTTGACAAGCAATTTCCACGGTTTTTCTTCCCGTAAAAACGTGTTTCGGTGCCATTGCCCAGACACAGCTGTTGAAACACTCGTTGTTATTTTGGGTATTTTTCCTCCGATCTTTATGAAATTTTGATATAACATTTTTGATGATATGTACTTTCAAAATTTAAAAAAAAAAATCGATTTTTTTAATTTTCAAAGTGAGAAGACGCCTTAACAAATTTTTAAATTCATTTCAACTTTCACTGTGGTAATGTATTGCATTAAGGCAATGCTACTCCAGAGCTATCTGTCTAAGGAGGGTGTCATGGGCGGCAGACTTTTTAAAGAGTTTTCAAGTGTTCACGTTAAATATGGAGATAGGCACGAACGCGGGACCTTCACACTTTAGGCATCTACCATGTTCAGGCGCCACCGTGGCTGAGTCGATAAGACAATCAAAAGGGTAAACGGCTGAAGTATAAAGGCCCAGCGTTCGAGCCTACCGCGCGGATGTCGATCCAACGGTCTGGAGTCTTGTGCGGTTATATCCACATGTAACGCGAATACGCTTCAGAAAGTCCTCCACTCAAGTCAGATGTCCCTCGTGTAGCCCTCCCATAACACAAAACCTTTGAAGATCGCTACATGAACACTGGGGTTGGACATATTTAGTGTACTTGCTATTTGTCTTCTAAGCTTATTTTTTTACATTTATTTAAAAATATTCTAAACATTTTTAATTGAAACGTTTTCAGTTATCGTAAACTTTTCAACTGAGCCAATTCAATTTATGACCGGGAGAATTGTTTTTTATCGAACACAATTACGCAATGTCGCATTGAAGATTTATAATCTGATGCTACTGATAAAAATAGCGAAATATACAGTTACCTGGACCGACAGACACGACTACTGATTACGTTCTTCTCCCGTTATATAAGCAAAGGAAGAAAAAAAAATCCGCATAATTCCATATTTTGCTTTGAATGACAATCGCTTCTCGAATTATTTAAAATTAGAATTCAATTGTAATGTCGTCGAACTTTTAAGTCTTGAAAGGATTTATTTCCAGCCATTTATTCCGTTCGTCTGCTGATTGAGAGTATTTGCGATTTACATCTCCTTCCTCCCCCCCCCCCCCCCAACACCACGGACTTTAAGAAGCTCGGGATAGAGCCTCTTTGGTAGTTAAATAGTTTTAAGAGTCGTTCAACTGTTTGTGATTATTGTTTTTAAGATGTTTGATTCAGGAAAAAAGAAACAAAAAAACAAAACAAAACACAAAATTAAAATGTGAAACACTTTCACATTTTAAATACGCACTAAAGAACTATTCATTAAAAACGTATCATGATCTATGCGTCGTTATTATTTTTCTTCCTTATTTCACGAAGCCTCCCTTGCTCCAGAAAACGCATCTTTGGAATCGAAATCTATTTGAAAATCGCCTACTGAAACTGTTTTACAACTTCCGCAAAGCACATTCCAACTGTACTTACCCTTTTAAGTACTGTTTGGTATGGACATTCTAATCCATGAGTGTGCCGTGTTTGTCTTTCTCGTTCCCCAAACACTTCTTCAGAATTGAAATATATATTAAAATCGACCAACAAAACTGTTTAATAATCTTCGTCGGGCATATTCTAACTATACTTCACCTTTATAAAATATTTCGAAAATGTATGATAATACAGGTGTACTGTATTTGTCTTTTCTGTTCCATAAATTGAAATCTTCGGAATTGAAATATATATTAAAATTGCCTACTAAAACTATTTTACAATCTTCGCCAGGCCTATTCTAACTATACTTCTCCATTTGTAATAAACTGTCGCGTTTGCCAATTTCTAGCGTATTATGGAAAATATCGACTTATTTTTTGGCATCCAACTTGGCGATCCATTATGAAAAATTGCAAGCCTTTTGCTATTTTTCAACATTTTATTCTCCTCCCACCCCCCACCCCCCTTCGCGTTATCTGGCAAACCTATTTGAAAAATGATTTGGCCTGATAAATTTTGTTGACGCTAAAAAACCTGCTCGAGTTTAATAGCACTCACGAGGCGGTTCAAATGACCTATTCAATTGGGCAAAACAGGGAGTACCTCGTTTTCCCGATTTGAAGTGGTTCAAAAATTCCGAGGCACCTCGAAGTTTCACGGTTCAACTTTTTGAGGTATCTCAAAGATTTGAAGCGGTTCAAATTTTGAAGTCGTTCGAAAATTATGAGGAACCTCGAAGTTTTGTCGCGGTTCAACTTTTTGAAGTGCCTCGAAATGTTGTCGTTTGAGGGGGAAGAGGCGAAGCGGATTTGAAGTACCTCAAATTTTGTCGTGTTTCAGCTTCGTGAAGTAAAGGAGAGGAAGAAGGTTTTGAAGTGGCTGAAAGTTTTGTAAAAGAGAGGGAGAAGAAAAAAGGCGGAGGATCGTATCGTATCATGGGTGACGCGTTAGGTTACGGAAGCAAGAATGAAGATTGATTTACGATTTGGGGAAGACAGAGGGAGCTGTGCTGCGTGATGTGAGATTGCTTTTGTCTCTTTCATAGAAAGGGCGCTGCTCCCCTCCCGTCTTCCACAGACGCTACATTACCTAGAAATGTCAACTGAATTTAAATTCAAGCTGATATATTCAAAATCATCTTTAAATGTGTTCAGTTAAAAAAATACACGTCAGACTTCCTTCTTTTTATTTTATTTATTCATTTTTGTTTGTTTGTTAAATGCACGAAATCTTTATGAAAGGGGCGATGACAGATACAGAAAACTATTTCTCATTTTCCTTAAAAGAAATTTTGTCATCTTCTCATAAATGTGTCAGTACAGAGATTTTTCCCGGCACATTTGTTTTAGATATAAATAGTTAATTCAGTCTGACGCTTGTTTATTCGAAAATCTCTTTTACGAAAACTTGCGATTTTACAAACTAGCGAGTGGTTCCGAATATACTCCCATCATCAATTTTATGATTCAATTTTACGAAATATTAGCCTCACCATGGCTTAGTGGTTATGTCACTCGAGCTGGTAGACGTAACCATTGGAAGTTTTCCCTGGTTTTCTCCGAAACTTAGCGTAAATACGTGTTAGGACACCTTAGAAAGATCCCCACGGAGGACAACCCCCTTTGTGTTGTCCATCTGACGAGGATTTATAGTTGGACTTCGGGCCAAGCACACAAATCCGAAAATACATGTTACACAAACAAGCGAAATATTTGAATGAGGTTTGTGAAAACGAGCATCGACTGTAGTAAGTAGCACAACATTAATTTGTAATGGAATCAGGGGCGCAGGATGGGGGGGGCGGCTCAAAGTGCTTAGACCAAGCCCTTCCCATAATCTTGGAAAAGGGGAGGAAAATAGCCACAGATCTACATAATATGGCGTTCCGTGCTGAAGGGGACGTTAAAATTTAGGTTTGCCTCGAGTGACGTCATCTCATTGCGGCTCTAGTAATAATCCCCCCACAAATTTATTGAATTGTTAGGCTCCTGATTGTTTTGTGTTATGGCAATCCTAAAAGAAGTACATCTTCCTAGGGGGGGGGTAGGTTTGGTCGGAGGACTTTCTAAGGGGTTCTTGCGTGTATTCATGTTACATCTGGAGAAAACCACCCGAAACTTCAGATCTTTAGATCGACAGGCCCGCGCGCGAGCGAACCCGAGATTTTCACACTTCAGCCACCTACCATGTTCAGTGCCTTATTCACTCGTTCATGATGGAGCCTAGTATTAGGCTCCTGAATCGAATTTTAAACCAACAGTAAGTTAAGGGGTTTGGAGGCAAACAAACCCGGAATTATTGTATAAAACAAACTAGTCACTCGTCTTTGTCGTGTTTCTCTCTTGGGAACACGATAGAGGGGGATTAACTCCCCCTTCGTCAGGCTCACTCAACATTCAGTTTTTTACTTCCTTGTACGTAGTAAAGGAAGTAATGTGATCCCGAAAAATTTTCGGGGCCAAATTTCGACGAAAAAACCGATTTTGACTACCTCTAAATTTAATTAAAAATTTTTTTCGATGCATCTCATCGTAAGCTAGCATGCACGATCATATAAACGCGTCTGCAACTCATTTTGACCAGCGGCGAGTCAATTGTGGCCAGTTTTTCCATGCCGTCTGTACGTACGTACGTATGTATGTAACTCGCATATCTCAAAAACTATTGGTCGTAGAATGTTGAGATTTGATATTTAGGATTGTTCTGTGATCTAGTTGTGCACCTCCCCTTTTGGTCGCAATCGAATAAATAGTTTATGTACAGGACCGCTCAAAAGATTCGAAATACATTACGCTCTATGGGCCGAAATTCATTAAACTCGCCTAACTACAAAACTATTAGGCGTAGAATGTCGAAACTTCATATTTTGGATAGTTGTAACATCTAGTTGTGCACCTCCCCTTTTGGTTCCATTCGACTGGATAGTTTATCTACAGAACCGCCCAAAACATTCGAAATACATTACGCTCAATGGGCCGAAATTCATTAAACTCGCATATCTTAAAAACTATTAGGTGTAGAATCTTGAAACTTTATATTTAGGATTGTTGTAACATCTAGTTGTGCACCTCCCCTTTCGGTTCCATTCGACTGGATAGTTTATCTACAGAGCCGCCTAAAAGATTCGAAATAAATTACGCTCTATGGGCCGAAATACATCAAAGCGTTTTTTAGAGGTATTGAGCTATTTCAAACGACTCAGAAGTGATATATTCTGTAAAGAGTTAGAAAATAAATTTCTCCATTTAAAAAAGTGTCTTTATCATTTACAGTTCTGCTACAGGGACACTCAAAAGATTTCCAATACATTACGGTCAATGGCAATTTTAGGGGCATTCATCCATTTCAAGCACAATACCGTCCTACCACATAAGTTAGGTAATGGTCCGACCACGGTCACGTGCCTCCCTCAAGAACTATGCCAAATGTCGCCAAGCTTGGCGACTTTCGGTGTACGTGTGTGCATATTTTACTCTCAAATCTCAAAAACTATTATGAAATTTCATATATAAGATTGTTGTAACATCTAGTTGTGCATCTCGATTTTTGGTTCCAATCTACTGGAGAATTTATTTACAGGACCACCGAAAAGAATTTCAGTACCTTAATGTCTATGGACATCTTCAATATAATACAACTGTAGACAGTCATTGTTTGGTACATGCCCAAAATCTCGCCAAATTTGGCGATAGTCAGTCATTTGGTCCATGCCCAAAGTATCGCCATTTGTCATCGTTCTTGGCGAGTTTTGGAGTAATATCGCCAAATTTGGCGATAATCTGTCATTGTTTGGTCCATGCATATAATCTCGCCAAATATCGTCGACATTGACGAGTTTCGCCAAAATATCGCCAAATTTGGCGCCAAAAATTGTTTCGTATTTTGCATAACTCTAAAGCTTTAACCCGTAGAATTTTGAACTTTTGTATTTAGAACTATTGTAATATCTAACCGTTTTCAATATCTTTTTTAACAGCAATCGACTGGGAATTTATTTACAGGGTGAGCCAAATGACTTTAAATACAATGAGGTGTATGGATGCATTCAATTCATTGAAAGTCTGTGGTCAAACTACTTTGACTATTCCCAATATCTCGCAAACAATCTCAAGCTTGCAGGCTTTTGGTGTATTTTAGAGGTATTGGGCTATTTCAAACGACTCAGAAGTCATGTATGTTAAGGGTTACAAAATGAATTTCTCCATCGAAAAAAGTGTCTTTATCATTTATAGTTCTGCTACAGGAACTCTCAAAAGATTTCCAATACATTGCGGTCAATGGCAATTTCAGGGGCATTCATCCATTTCTAGCACAATACAGTCCTACCATATAAGTTAGGTAATAGTCCGACCACGGTCAATTGCCTCCCTCAATAACTACGCCAAAAGTCAACAAGCTTGGCGACTTTTGGTGTACTTGTGTATGTATTTAACCCTCAAATCTCAAAAACTATTAGTCGTAGAATGTTGAAATTTCATATATAAGATTGTTGTAACACCTGAGCATCTGAGCATCTAGCTGAGCATTTCGATTTTTTGATCCACCCTACTGGAGAATTTATTTACAGGACCACCGAAAAGAAATTCATTACTTTAATGTCTATGGATATCTTCAGTATAATACAACTGTAGACAGTCATTGTTTGGTCCATGCCCAAAATCTCGCAGTCTGTCGTCGACCTTGGCGAGTTTTGGCAAAATATCGCCAAATTTGGCGATAGTCAGTCATTCTTTGGTCCATGCTTAAAATCTCGGCATATGTCGTCGACCTTGGCGAGTTTCGCCGAAATATCGCCAAAATTGGCGATAGGAATCCAATAGGATAGGCCGTAGGATTATAGCGTAGTTAGTTGTTAGACGACCGTTGAAAGAGGATGAATATTGTTGATGAATAATTTTTTAAATCCCCACGGTTTAGGAGGAGATAGCCCAACAAGCTTTGACAGCGGCCGTTATTTTTTTTTTATTTAGAATAGAGAGAAACATTTTATTTTTACAGCAAAATCAACGATTTAAATATATTTCTTTTTTTTTTTCCCGATCAAATTCCGTGGTGTGATTTTTTTTTTTCCCTTTCATCTTCAAATTAATTACGAGTTCGTTGCCATGGCGATCTACGATTTCGTTTGCCTGTCTGACGTTAGATTTTCGAAATAATAATTCGTATAGAATTAAATGGTAATAAGAAGATATGTTAATGAAATCATATCTCGACATTAATTTCATAAGCTTAAAGTTTTGCTATTTTGAGGCATTTTAGTGTACAGACGTATTCTTTGTGGAAATGAGAAACTCTAAGATTCGTAAACTTCAGATTATGTTTAAGCAATTCTTTTTTTTCTTTAAGTAGTTTTTAGATTTTTGTTCTGGAAATAAGAATTCATATTGACACTGATGTTTTGTGTTTCCTCGATGAAGTTTTAAAAAAAGAATTCTGCTTAAAAAGTATAGAAATTTTAAAGCGTAAAATGAATGCATCAAATCAAAAGGCATTAGCAGTGACATTTGTGAAGGGATTAAAAAATAACTGTGAGAGTTACTATTATAATTCAAATTATTTACTAAAATTTCTAGAGATGCATATATTTGAAGAGGAAGAGAACCTCAAAATCTTCTGTACATTTTTAGTGGATGAATTTCTTCAAACTGACTGTCCAGATGTCTTGCTTGTTTGGATTATAATACAACTTTATTGCCTATCTCATTTTCAACCCTTCAGCAACGACTTGTTAGATAACTTTCCAATGACTTTGCAGAGTCGAATAAAAGCTCTAAAAGAAATGTGCATTCGCGATTTAGAATGTGGAAAGTTTAATCGGACATATTTGAAGGAATACATTTGTACCCTTAAAAGTGTTAACGCTGGTGACTTTAAACTTATGAAAATGATGCACAAATATGGATTCATAAATTTTGTTTCCATGCATCACTTAATAACATTAGAAGATGCAGCAGATTCTGCAGTGCAGTTCATGTAAGAGGTTCTCTGTTAAATTATAGCGTCTCTTAAAAAAAGCTCATGTTTTCACCATAAACAGGGGCGGCAAATAGAGTTCGCGAATACGATTTAACAAACATTTATTTATTCCATTCTAGCTACGTGGCCGTTCTTCGCACGGTAGAAATGGAATAGTTTCCTAAAATATGATCGTAACAAAATTTAAAAAAAAAAAAAAAAAAAAAAATGTTCAGGTAGTCCCTTCTGTTGAAACTATTGTGGAATATATTAACTCAAAGTAGGATTATAGTGTAGTTAGTTGTTAGACGACCGTTGAAAGAGGATGAATAGAACACTTTTAATTTCACGAAATATTTATTAATGCGGTATACTGCGCTTTAATCCATATTTAGCTTTAAAATGTACTAATACTACCTATTACTTATACTATCTATTACTTATATTAATATTATGTTATCTTCGATTCTCGCTCTTTAATACTCAATTTAAGGAAACAGCTTAGATATTTGAAACCAGTGGTGGCTTTTCTACTCTTTGATTATTCTTTGTAATTTATTTATGTATTAGCATAAACGATAAGCATTTTTTTTACTTCCTTGTTTTATAATGGTTGCCATTAAAATATCCCTCGATATATTTTAAAGCATAATTCTTGTCAGATTGGGGTAGCACACTGCAAAATATTTCATCTGGTCGTGGTGAAAAATATCCAAGCTGGTTCCAATCTAAATATTAAAATCCTCCATCGTTTAGTCTCGTGGAAAAAATCAACCTGTGTAAATTCGTGGAGCTGTTTAGAATCGCTGAAATTTCAAATAGGACGGGTTTAACTGTGCTGCAAAGTTTAATAATTTCACGTATTTTTGACCCGGGTAGTTAAGTCCGGTTATTTCGCCCAGTAGTTTTCAAACGGAGTGTTATTTAAACATTCGACGTTGAAAAAATCTCACTTGCAACAGAGTTCTATCTAATACATATATACCGCGAAAAGTCGTTCGAACTGGGCGACATTTTGCGCAGTTTTTGGGAATACATACGACAGCCGTCGTCAAACCGATAGCGAATACTATGGTAATAAGTATTTTCTAACTTCTGGGGAATTTTGAGTTTCCCACAATTTAAATGAATGCAAGTTTCCTTTCATTATTATTGCTGCTGAAAAAAGATAGTGTTTCAAAATCGCCAAGGGTTGCTCATTACCTGTAAACTATCTAAATGATTCTATTTTGATACTAAACCATCAATAAATTCATGCGTCCGCTTTTTATCTTGGCAAAAAATCGCTTGTCTTCACGGACTGATATGTCCTGGGAGGGTCAAAATTCAAATCATGCGTGGGATTCTCATAACGCTAACTTTTTAAAAAACATTGCACCTCTTTCTGCCGTAACAATAATCTGTTAAAGCACTGACATACTTCTTTTCAGATGCTACATGCAGTCTGTCAGTTTTGAAATCCATCGGCTAGATCTCGCCAATGAGTACTTCAGATCGGCCGACTTCTTGGACAGCTGGGATGCTGTCAGCTGGAAAGATTCTGAAGTCGCCAAGCCCAGCTACAACAGGATGAATCTGGTCCTAAAGTGCCTGAACACAGTGGTACGGAAGGTGGAAGGCGACCAGTCAGACATTGTAAGCTGTTACCGGCTTCTTTTCGAAGTAGTGACCGAGTCCTTCATTACTATGGCCGAAATGAAGGGACTCGTAAAATCTCTGTGCGGATTCTTCCACCTAGAAGATTCTGCCAAAGAATGCAAAATCTACAACGCCTTTTCAGAATTGTACCCGGAGAGCGGAATGAAATACATGCCGCGGACTCTAGCAGTTGCCTGCAAAAGAGAACTCAGAAATGTTTATCAAAAATACAGATCATTGCCAGTCGTGGTGAACAACTGGTTCATGGCAGAACGCTTAAAGAGATATATCTTATGTGACAAGAATACGACGGCGTATTAATGGACAAAATAGTGTCATCAGATTTATTGAAAGAGTAATTTTTTTTTTTAAATTCGGTTTGCCGAAAAAGTGAAAAAATGTAAATAGAATTTTCAATAAAGAAAAAAAAATCCCAAACAAATTTTATTTTTACTTCCTTGTACGTAGTATAAGGAAGTGACTGTGAATACATTGAACCAAATGAATAACCAAATGACTTTGAATACATTGAGGTGTATGGATGCATTCAATTCATTGAAAGTCTGTGGTCAATGACTAACAGACACTTTGGCTATCCCCAAAATCTCGCTGACTATCTCAAGTTTGTCAGCTTTTGGTGAAATATCGCCAAATAAAGTGTCAGAAGGAAATCTTTCAAATTGAACTCAGCTTGGCGATATCGAAATATTTGGCTGGAAATCGCTAAACCTTACTATTACTGATATTTTATCTCTTTCAAACAAATAAATTTAGAGGAAGTGCGTCGAAAATATTTTTGATCTAATGGACGTGCAAGGAAGTCATGTGTTGGACACATCAGATTTTTTTATTATTTTAAAGAAAATTTTAAAAGATCAATATATTTATTTGTATGCTATACTAGCTGAAGCACACGTTCTTCGCTCGGAATGGATATTGATAAACCAACAATTATACAAATGGAAAATAAATATATATTAAACATACTTTGGTTATATATTTAATCGCTACAAAATCTGTTTTATAGTATTCGTCAGCCATATTCTAACCATATTTTATTTTTTACTTCCTTGTACGTAGTATAAGGAAGTAATGTGATCCCGAAAAATTTTGGGGGCCAAATTTCGACAAAAAAACTGATTTTGACTACCTCTAAATTTAATTTTAAGAATTTTTTCGATGCATCTCATCGTAGGCTAGCATGCACCATCATATTAACGCGTCTGCAACTCATTTTGACCAGCGGCGAGTCTATTGTGGTCAGTTTTTCCATGCCGTCTGTACGTACGTACGTATGTATGTAACTCACATATCTCAAAACCTATTGGTCGTAGAATGTTGAGATTTGATATTTAGGATTGTTCTATGATCTAGTTGTGCACCTCCCCTTTTGGTCGCAATCGAATGTATAGTTTATGTACAGGACCGCCCAAAAGATTCGAAATACATTACGCTCTATGGGCCGAAATTCATTAAACTCGCCTAACTCAAAAACTATTAGGCGTAGAATGTCGAAACTTCATATTTTGGATATTTGTAACATCTAGTTGTGCACCTCCCCTATTGGTTCCATTCGACTGGATAGTTTATCTACAGGACCGCCCAAAACATTCGAAATACATTACGCTCAATGGGCCGAAATTCATTAAACTCGCATATTTCAAAAACTATTAGGCGTAGAAAGTTGAAACTTTATATTTAGGATTGTTGTAACATCTAGTTGTGCACCCCCCCCTTTCGGTTCCATTCGACTGGACAGTTTATCTACAGAACCGCCTAAAAGATTCGAAATACATTACGCTCTATGGGACGACATTCATCAAAGCGTTTTTTAGAGGTTTTGGGCTATTTCATACGACTCAGGAGTGACATATGCTGTAAAGAGTTAGAAA
>JAWZYV010002728.1:0-13993 GCA_038373885.1 Cheiracanthium punctorium
GCATTCTTAGATGGCATACATTAAAATTTAATATACAATATAAACACAGTTTTAAAATGGCAAATGTCTCTGGAAGAAAACCTTCCAAAACTCATGGCACGAACAAATACAAATTATTCTCGCATACGGGGCAGATAATGAAATGTAGTATGAATGTTATTGAAAAGAAGGAAATATTATTCAAAGAAAACCTTCGAAAGCTCAAGAGGATGGCTAATATACAATTTAAACACAGTTTTAAAATGGCAAATGTCTCTGGAAGAAAACCTTCCAAAGATATTTCCTCGCCCACCCCCAATTCTCCCACCCTCTTGAACGGCCTGCAGCGGCAATCGAACTGTCGGTTTCGAAGCGCACAAACATTAAACTTAGTATACAATTTGAACAGCTTGCCATATTAAATGTTATTCGAAGAAAACCTTCCAAAACGCAACTCACTCACCGAAACAAAACATTATCACGTAATGATTTCTGAATTATCACACAATGCATTCTTAGATGGCATACATTAAAATTTAATATACAATATAAACACAGTTTTAAAATGGCAAATGTCTCTGGAAGAAAACCTTCCAAAACTCATGGCACGAACAAATACAAATTATTCTCGCATACGGGCAGATAATGAAATGTAGTATGAATGTTATTGAAAAGAAGGAAATATTATTCAAAGAAAACCTTCGAAAGCTCAAGAGGATGGCTAATATACAATTTAAACACAGTTTTAAAATGGCAAATGTCTCTGGAAGAAAACCTTCCAAAGATATTTCCTCGCCCACCCCCAATTCTCCCACCCTCTTGAACGGCCTGCAGCGGCAATCGAACTGTCGGTTTCGAAGCGCACAAACATTAAACTTTAGTATACAATTTGAACAGCTTGCCATATTAAATGTTATTCGAAGAAAACCTTCCAAAACGCAACTCACTCACCGAAACAAAACATTATCACGTAATGATTTCTGAATTATCACACAATGCATTCTTAGATGGCATACATTAAAATTTAATATACAATATAAACACAGTTTTAAAATGGCAAATGTCTCTGGAAGAAAACCTTCCAAAACTCATGGCACGAACAAATACAAATTATTCTCGCATACGGGGCAGATAATGAAATGTAGTATGAATGTTATTGAAAAGAAGGAAATATTATTCAAAGAAAACCTTCGAAAGCTCAAGAGGATGGCTAATATACAATTTAAACACAGTTTTAAAATGGCAAATGTCTCTGGAAGAAAACCTTCCAAAGATATTTCCTCGCCCACCCCCAATTCTCCCACCCTCTTGAACGGCCTGCAGCGGCAATCGAACTGTCGGTTTCGAAGCGCACAAACATTAAACTTTAGTATACAATTTGAACAGCTTGCCATATTAAATGTTATTCGAAGAAAACCTTCCAAAACGCAACTCACTCACCGAAACAAAACATTATCACGTAATGATTTCTGAATTATCACACAATGCATTCTTAGATGGCATACATTAAAATTTAATATACAATATAAACACAGTTTTAAAATGGCAAATGTCTCTGGAAGAAAACCTTCCAAAACTCATGGCACGAACAAATACAAATTATTCTCGCATACGGGGCAGATAATGAAATGTAGTATGAATGTTATTGAAAAGAAGGAAATATTATTCAAAGAAAACCTTCGAAAGCTCAAGAGGATGGCTAATATACAATTTAAACACAGTTTTAAAATGGCAAATGTCTCTGGAAGAAAACCTTCCAAAGATATTTCCTCGCCCACCCCCAATTCTCCCACCCTCTTGAACGGCCTGCAGCGGCAATCGAACTGTCGGTTTCGAAGCGCACAAACATTAAACTTTAGTATACAATTTGAACAGCTTGCCATATTAAATGTTATTCGAAGAAAACCTTCCAAAACGCAACTCACTCACCGAAACAAAACATTATCACGTAATGATTTCTGAATTATCACACAATGCATTCTTAGATGGCATACATTAAAATTTAATATACAATATAAACACAGTTTTAAAATGGCAAATGTCTCTGGAAGAAAACCTTCCAAAACTCATGGCACGAACAAATACAAATTATTCTCGCATACGGGGCAGATAATGAAATGTAGTATGAATGTTATTGAAAAGAAGGAAATATTATTCAAAGAAAACCTTCGAAAGCTCAAGAGGATGGCTAATATACAATTTAAACACAGTTTTAAAATGGCAAATGTCTCTGGAAGAAAACCTTCCAAAGATATTTCCTCGCCCACCCCCAATTCTCCCACCCTCTTGAACGGCCTGCAGCGGCAATCGAACTGTCGGTTTCGAAGCGCACAAACATTAAACTTTAGTATACAATTTGAACAGCTTGCCATATTAAATGTTATTCGAAGAAAACCTTCCAAAACGCAACTCACTCACCGAAACAAAACATTATCACGTAATGATTTCTGAATTATCACACAATGCATTCTTAGATGGCATACATTAAAATTTAATATACAATATAAACACAGTTTTAAAATGGCAAATGTCTCTGGAAGAAAACCTTCCAAAACTCATGGCACGAACAAATACAAATTATTCTCGCATACGGGGCAGATAATGAAATGTAGTATGAATGTTATTGAAAAGAAGGAAATATTATTCAAAGAAAACCTTCGAAAGCTCAAGATACCTTCCAAAGATATTTGCTTGCTCCCCCCACACTTTGATTACTAGAATAATTCGTTTAAACACAAAAGATTAAAATTTACCCTTGCCATGGGTATACTAAACCAAAGGGAAAACAATCATCAGAAACTCGACAACGTTCATACGTGTCGATCACTCATCCCCTCAGAAATGCGAAATTCATTCATCTCGACAATTTAAATTCACCGAACCATTGACAGTCAGCAGAGTGAGCTTCGCTGCCTTGCAAACTCCGAGAAATAAAATAACGCGAACATACGAGTATAGTTACCTTCCTTTCGTCTCGCACCATCCCCAAGCGCAGAAAAAACACCGGCGCACTAATGTCAGGCAATTCTAAAAGCAAGCGTTCACATGCCACTCGTCAAAACCACCGTCCTCCGGAGGGAAAAAAAAAACAAGTCGGAAGTGGGGGATGTTCGCAGTGGCATGGCGTAAGGGGGGGGCTCCCATACCCAGGCATGTGCCCCCCCCTGGATCCCCTGCTGCTGCCTAATTTGATTATTAGAATAATTCGTTAAAACACAAAAGATTAAAATTTACCCTTGCCATGGGTATACTAAACCAAAGGGAAAACAATCATCAGAAACTCGACAACGTTCATACGTGTCGATCACTCATCCCCTCAGAAATGCGAAATTCATTCATCTCGACAATTTAAATTCACGGAACCGTTCACAGTCAGCAGAGTGAGCTTCGCTGCCTTGCAAACTCCGAGAAATAAAATAACGCAAACATACGAGTATAGTTACCTTCCTTTCGTCTCGCACCATCCCCAAGCGCAGAAAAAACACCGGCGCACTAATGTCAGGCAATTCTAAAAGCAAGCGTTCACATGCCACTCGTGAAAACCACCGTCCTCCGGAGGGAAAAAAAAACAAGTCGGAAGTGGGGGATGTTTGCAGAGGCATGGCATAAGGGGGGGGGCTCCAATACCCAGGCATGTGCCCCCCCCTGGATCCCCTGCTGCTGCCTACTTTGATTATTAGAATAATTCGTTAAAACACAAAAGATTAAAATTTACCCTTGCCATGGGTATACTAAACCAAAGGGAAAACAATCATCAGAAACTCGACAACGTTAATACGTGTCGATCACTCATCCCCTCAGAAATGCGAAATTCATTCATCTCGACAATTTAAATTCACGGAACCGTTCACAGTCAGCAGAGTGAGCTTCGCTGCCTTGCAAACTCCGAGAAATAAAATAACGCGAACATACGAGTATAGTTACCTTCCTTTCGTCTCGCACAATCCCCAAGCGCAGAAAAAACACCGGCGCACTAATGTCAGGCAATTCTAAAAGCAAGCGTTCACATGCCACTCGTGAAAACCACCGTCCTCCGGAGGGAAAAAAAAAACAAGTCGGAAGTGGGGGATGTTCGCAGAGGCATGGCATAAGGGGGGGGGCTCCAATACCCAGGCATGTGCCCCCCCCTGGATCCCCTGCTGCTGCCTACTTTGATTATTAGAATAATTCGTTAAAACACAAAAGATTAAAATTTACCCTTGCCATGGGTATACTAAACCAAAGGGAAAACAATCATCAGAAACTCGACAACGTTCATACGTGTTGATCACTCATCCCCTCAGAAATGCGAAATTCATTCATCTCGACAATTTAAATTCACGGAACCATTGACAGTCAGCAGAGTGAGCTTCGCTGCCTTGCAAACTCCGAGAAATAAAATAACGCGAACATACGAGTATAGTTACCTTCCTTTCGTCTCGCACAATCCCCAAGCGCAGAAAAAACACCGGCGCACTAATGTCAGGTAATTCTAAAAGCAAGCGTTCACATGCCACTCGTGAAAACCACCGTCCTCCGGAGGGAAAAAAAAACAAGTCGGAAGTGGGGGATGTTCGCAGAGGCATGGCATAAGGGGGGGGGGGGGGGCTCCCATACCCAGGCATGTGCCCCCCCCTGGATCCCGTGATTATTACTTTGATTATTAGAATAATTCTTTAAAACACAAAAGATTAAAATTTACCCTTGCCATGGGTATACTAAACCAAAACCTATTAATACAGGGAAAACAATCATCAGAAACTCGACAACGTTCATACATATCAATCACTCATCTCCTCGGAAATGTGAAATTCATTCATTTTGACAATTTAAATTAATGGCACCATTCACAGTCAGTAGAGTGAGCATCGATGCCTTGCAAACTCCGAGAAATAAAATAAAATAACTCGAGCATCCCAGTAGTTACCTTCGTTTCGTCTCCCACCATCCCCAAGCGCAGAAAAAACACTCGCACATTCTTTTTTCATTTACTTTTTATTAAATTGGCTTAAGGAAAAAAATTAACTAAAATTCATTAAAAGCAGTGCTAACCAGTCTGCGATAAAATTTTCTTAGTCTCCATTTCAAAGAGTACACTTCGAATATGAACGATTTTCTGTTGATTCACGCTTGTACAGTCGGTAGAGCATGCGGCTCGAGAACTGGCAGTCTTGCGTTCGAATCTGCCTTCTGCCGAGTGAGGCAGGGGGGGGGTTGGGGGGGGGGGGCGGGGGGGGGGGGGGGGGGTACGGCTAAGGACAAAAAATACACCCACACATCACACATCAAAATTTAAATTCCAGTGGAAAAAAAAAAAAAAAAAAAAATAAAAAAAAAAAAAAAAAAAAAAAAACTCAACAATGTTCATGCGTTCTTCCAAAAATGAATAACATTTAATATGATAAAACTGTTTACATTGCACATTAAATTTTAATGTACATTAAATTTTTAATGGGGGTACGGCTAAGGACAAAAAAATACATCCACACATCACTCATCAAAATCTAAATTAAAAAAAAAAAAAAAAAAAAAAAAACAATGTTCATGCGTTCTGCTAAAAATGAATAACATTTAATATGGTAAAACTGTTTACATTGTACATTAAATTTTAATGTTTGTCTGCCATTCAAGAATTAATTAAGTGATGATACTTTGATCCCGTGTGTGCCTTTTGTTTTGGATTAAATCTCTTCTGGAAACGCGTGGAAACTTTTTGCTTTTAAACGATTTTGCATCAGCTCTGGAATTTTTTAGACTGCCGCATTGAGCCTCGAACCCACGACTCAATGCATGCCTCAAACCCAGGCCGCATTGAGCCACTAACCCACGAATGTGGCCGTCGTGTGTTCGATTCCCAGCTGTGGAATTTTTCGCATAGATGGTAAAAAATAAAATCAGCCTAAACACTCGATATTGCCTAATAACTTGAAAGGTTGAGGACGGCTAAGGACAAAAAATACATCCACACATCACTCATGAAAATTTAAATTCCAGTGGAAAAAAAAAAAAAAAAAACTCAACAATGTTCATGCGTTCTTCTAAAAATGAATAACATTTAATATGGTAAAAACTGTTTACATTGTACATTAAATTTTAATGTTTGTCTGCCATTCAAGAATTAATTAAGTGATGATACTTTGATCCCGTGTGTGCCTTTTCTTTTGGATTAAATCTCTTCTGGAAACTTTTTGCTTTTAAACGATTTTGCATCAGCTCTGGAATTTTTAGACTGCCGCATTGAGCCTCGAACCCACGACTCAATGCATGCATCGAACCCAGGCCGCAATGAGCCCACTAACCCACGAATGTGGCAGTCGTGTGTTCGATTCCCAGCTGTGGAATTTTTCGCATAGATGGTAAAAAATAAAATCAGCCTAAACACTCGATATTGCCTAATAACTTGAAAGGTTGAGGACGGCTAAGGACAAAAAATACATCCACACATCACTCATCAAAATTTAAATTCCAGTGGAAAAAAAAAAAAAACAAAAAAAAAAAAAACAACAACAATGTTCATGCGTTCTTCTAAAAATTAATAACATTTAATATGGTAAAACTGTTTACATTGTACATTAAATTTTAATGGGGGTACGGCTAAGGACAAAAATTACATCCACACATCACTCATCAAAATCTAAATTCCAGTGGAAAAAAAAAAAAAAAAAAAAAAAAACTCAACAATGTTCATGCGTTCTTCTAAAAATGAATAACATTTAATATGGTAAAACTGTTTACATTGTACATTAAATTTTAATGTTTGTCTGCCATTCAAGAATTAATTAAGTGATGATACTTTGATCCCATGTGTGCCTTTTGTTTTGGATTAAATCTTTTCTGGAAACGCATGGAAACTTTTTGCTTTTAAACGATTTTGCATCAGCTCTGGAATTTTTAGACTGCCGCATTGAGCCTCGAACCCACGACTCAATGCATGCCTCGAACCCAGGCCGCATTGAGCCACTAACCCACGAATGTGGCAGTCGTGTGTTCGATTCCCAGTTGTGGAATTTTTCGCATAGATGGTAAAAAATAAAATCAGCCTAAACACTCGATATTGCCTAATAACTTGAAAGGTTGATAGAAACACTTTCTAAAATATGTATAAATTCCGCAGCGTAACGGAGTTGTCACGAATTAATTGTTTCATCTGTTCCATCTGTGGTTTGCAGAGGAAGATGATAAATGTCAACGGTTCTAATGCGAGAAATTTCATCTGGGAATCGTCCCAGAGTAGCTCAGTCGTAAAGCACCCGCACGTTATGCGGCATACATGGGTTCGATTCCTAGCTCTGGAATTTTTGGACTGCCGCATTGAGTCTCGAACACACGACTCAATGCATGCCTCGAACCCACGCCGCATTGAGCCTCTAACCCAGGAATGCTTCAGTCGTGGGTTCGATTCCCAGCTCGAATTTTTCGCATAGTTGGTAAAAAATAAAATCAGCCTAAACACTCCAAATTGCCTAATAAATTTGCACGTTTTATGATTACATTAGCATAGTTAGAGTGTCGGCTATCAAAACCAGTTATAAATTGATTCATTAGGGTTTTTTTGGGGGGGTGTGTCATAACCCTCATGATGAATTTTTTGGCATACAAAATGTATATTCTTTGTTACATTATCAAACACACGTGTACATATATATGAGTTGTAGTAGCCGTAACCCTCCCTATGAAAAATTTCTGGCTACGCCCATGATTACAATAGCTTAGTTACAATATCAGCTATCAAAATAAGTTACAAATTCAGTTATAAAAAATTTTAAAAATACATGTAATGGAACATAAATTTAAATTTTAAAATAGCTTTTTACCTTAATATGATTACACTAGCTGCGTGCCCGCCCATTCTTCGAACAGTAAGAAACGGAAATTTTCCTCACATGTGTAATTCGAATTAATTCCAGGGATGTGGAATCTAGAAAAGAAAAAATATTTTAATCTTGACTTAAAGTTTGCATCATATGTACTAACATGAGATCATTGCAATATAATGACACAAAAAATATTATGTCAGCGGCATTCGCTATCCAAAAAGTGAAAAGTTTCACCGTTTCAGTGAACTTCTCACTTTGAAAAATGTCTCATTTCCACTTAATGCTGTTTTTTAGGGTCACGTTTCAGTAATAAATACTTCAGACACTACATAAAACAGACACTTTTAAAAAAAATTTTAAATTACATCACCCTCTCTTGCAGCCCTTTACAAAAAGAAAAGAGATAAGACTGCGCTATTAATGAATGTCATTTTATCTCTCATCACCCTTTATTGAAAAAAATGCGACATAATTTTACATGCATTTAAATACTATTAGTTCACAACAGCTTTAATCTATTGTTACAATATTTTGTAAGCTATAGAATATGCATCACATGTATTTTCCCTAAAATAGGTTACATTCATTAAAATTCCAACATAGGGTTACCAGGCAAAATACGCAAAAGATGAGCGATAAAATGACAAAGTCAATTAATATCGTTTTAATATGGCAATAATGAAACTAAAAAATTTGTGGGGTTCAGGGGGATCTACCCCTGACGAGGCTCGAACTGCCAAGTTTTTTTTTTTTTATAGAGGCTTTAAAAATTGTTTTTCTAGATTATGCAGTTTAATTTCTCTTTTCACAAATAAATCAAGTATCTATAAGCGGAAATCAAGCGAAGCAAAGAAATTGTCTGTGTAGACATAAGAATATCTATGTACAGAAAACGAAATCTTTGGAATGGGAAAGTTTTTTCACGATTTCAGAAGAGCGCTGGTTGTAATTGCTTCACAACTGACTTCTAGTCGTATAATAACAGCAGTATTTGGCACATTTTTGGCTTCAAGTATAAGGCAATAAACAACAGATGTTCTGTTGGGGTCTGACCCGCCAGTAATCTCCTGCATCCGGAAACTAGCGCGTTAACGGCGCGGAAGGCGATAACTGTCAACACGCGCGCAGGAAAATACTTTGGCACCTGGCTCGCGCTGAAGGAAGAGGATTACGCTTGCACTCGCAGTTGGTGTGCATGTAGGATGGCTTAGCTCCAGCGACCGACCAAATGTGGCATGCTTAATTCTTTATCGTTTCAGTGTGTAACATAAATTCGTAGAAGTTTTAAAATAAATATGGTTTAAGTGTTGATATGTGTAATGTTTAATTATTTAATAATTTTGTATTAGCAACCTTCTAAAGACTCACTTTTCGTATTGCATTTAATTGAGCCGTAATGTAACGGCCATCCTTTCTCAGCTGACAGTTCTCTCTCCTACGCTGATATTTTGTTCTCTTCTAGAAAATTCAGCGATCTCTTGGCGGAGACCGTGGCTTAGCTTGGTGACATCATCGCGGCACGGAGCAGCCTGAATGTAGCTTCACGAGATTCCTGAAAAGAAGAAAGGAGGGTAAATAAAGGCTGTAAAATAACTGAAATAAAATAATACTGTGTAATCTAGGAAAACTATTTCAGACGATTTGGGATTGCAATTGTCCCTTCAAAGCCTGATGACAGTGACTTATGTCACTCAAACGACACACTTTATTACTCTCGGAAATAAAATGGATCGGAAAGTACCGAAAAATCTCTCTAAAATTAGGGAACGAGTAGATTTTTATTCTTTAAATGTAGTGCAGATTTCTTTCTACATATTTATGAAAAAGTACAAGAAGATCGTAAAAGCAGTGTAGATGATATTTTGATTTTTAATCTTCTAAAGGGTTTTGTCTGTTGAAATTATTTCCTTTTTACGGTAACCTCTACCCGCGATCCCACTAGAGGAAGCAGTGATCGGAACCCAGACCAGCGCGTCGGAGAAGAATCAGTGGGGTAAAGCTAACCTGTTTCAGCACCGGCTAAACCGACCTCAATTTCCTTATTAGTGGTGTGAACAATCCAACACAATACGAATTCTGCTTCATAATGATAGGAAATCCAGAATTTGAAGGGTTAAAACACTTAGGAGTCGTTTTTCCAGTATAACGTCGTTTAACTTTTTTTTCATTAAAAATGATCGTCTGCTTGAAGCATCAATACAAGAGGGGTTAAATGCAAACCGAAATCTGTCGAAAAAAGTTAAACGACGTTATCTGGAAAAAACAATTTTAAACGAATTGGAATCTCAGTTTTCTCTTCAAAGCCTGTAAACCATGATTGGAGTATGATGTCATTGTCACTCGAAACAGCTTCACTCGAAACAGCGCGTTGTCGAGCAAACAATACACCTTTTTTTTTTTTTTTTTTTTTTTTTAAATTTACTTTCGGAAATAAAATGGTGCTGAAAAAAAACGAAAAAAAACTTTAAAATAGGGAAATGGGTAGATTTTGAGATTTTTAAAGTAGCGCAGACTTCTTTCTACATTTTTATACGTAATTTTGATATACTTGAAGCGGATAGCACAAACTGTGCAGAT
The DNA here is from genome assembly GCA_038373885.1 of Cheiracanthium punctorium. Taxonomy (NCBI): domain Eukaryota; kingdom Metazoa; phylum Arthropoda; class Arachnida; order Araneae; family Cheiracanthiidae; genus Cheiracanthium; species Cheiracanthium punctorium. Next base: position 10,353 of record JAWZYV010002728.1, read on the forward strand.
GTTCTTTCGCTTTTTTTTTTTCTCTAAAGAGTAATGGCAGTAAGTTTTATCTTCTAGTGGTTGTCCGGAATCGTTATGAGTGAATGATTGATTCAGTGATAAGCGTAAGATCAATTCAAAAAATTACAAAATCTTCAATATTCTCATTAGTAGTTACGTACAATCCCGGCGGTCATTTTGACGAAACAATTTTTGCTTCAAATGTGCTGGCAAACTGTTGCCAAACATCAGTGGCGTATCCATAAATTTTTCATGGGGGGGGTTACGACTACTGCAACTCACATATATGCATACATGTCTGTGATAAGGGAGTGAAGAATATAAATTTTGTATGGCACAAAATTTCTCAAGGAGGCTAGTTATTTATTACGCCATCCAAAAACATTTACAATGGATATTATTTGATTATTTTTCATTTCGAAAGTTTAGAAACAGAAAAAAGTTCGAAATGGTTAAGGAGGTTATTGACCGAACACCATGAAATTTGGTATACTCAAGTCTTTCGTCAAGGAGAAGATTTTTATGCTATACATTTTCCTCTAGCTCGCCGCTAGATGGTGCTGCAGGACGTCGAATTCTGTTCAACCGCTCGCTATGAAAAAAACCGTTCGATCTAGCTTGACGAAAATTGGTACGTGGGGATATTTGAACACGGAGAATTTTTTTACACAATCCATTTTGCCAGAACTTGCCGCAAGGTGGCGCTGAAGAGCATCGAATTCTATTCCGTCGGACCGCTTGCTGTGAAAATTAGTACACATGGATATTTGAGGACGTACAATACTTTTACACTTTCCGTTTTTCTGTAACTTGATGCTAGATTGCGCTGCAGAATGTCGACTTCTATTCTGTTTAACTTAAGGTGACCAGATTTTTGTAGTCAGAATCGGGGACATGTCCCCGATTCTGGCAACAAAACTGGGGACATTTACAATTAATGCAATAATTAACAGCAATTTAATTGAAAAACAATGCAATAATTAAAAAATTGTCCCCAGTTCCATTTTTACATTCTGGGGACAATTTGAAAAAACGTCCTGAAAATGGAGACTGTCCCCAGAAAATGGGGACGTTTGGTCACCTTAGTTTAACTGCGTGCTATGAAAATACCGTTGAAGGCATTTTGACGAAAATATGTGCGCATGGATATTTGAACACGGAGAATATTTTTACACTATCCATTTTCCTCTAGCTCGCCGCTAGGTGGCGCTGCAGAAAGTCGAATTCTGTTCAACCGCTCGCTCTGAGAATACCGTTCTATCTATCTCGACAAAAATTGGTACGAAGGGATATTTGAACACGGAGAATATTTTTAAGCAATCCATTTTGCCATAACTTGCCGCAAGGTGGCGCTGAAGAGCATCGAATTCTATTCCGTCGGACCGCTTGCTGTGAAAATTAGTACACATGGATATTTGAGGACGTACAATACTTTTACACTTTCCGTTTTTCTGTAACTTGACGCTAGATTGCGCTGCAGAATGTCGACTTCTATTCCGTTCAACTGCGTGCTACGAAAATACCGTTCAAGCGATTTTGACGAAAATTTGTGCGCATGGATATTTGAACACGGAGAATATTTTTACACTATCCATTTTCCTCTAGCTCGCCGCTAGGTGGCGCTGCAGAACGTCGAATTCTGTTCAACCGCTCGCTGTGAGAATACCGTTCTATCTATCTTGACGAAAATTGGTACGTAGGGATATTTGAACACGGAGAATATTTTTACGCAATCCATTTTGCCATAACTTGCCGCAAGGTGGCGCTGAAGAGCGTCGGGTTCTATTCCGTCGGACCGCTTGCTGTGAAAATACCGTTCAACAGATTCCGATGAAAATTGGTACTGACGGATATTTGCGCACGGAGAACGCTTTTGCGCTATCCGTTTTTCTGTAACTTGACGCTAGGTGGCGCTGCAGAACGACGATTTCTATTCCGTTCAACTGCGTGCTACGAAAATACCGTTCAAGCGATTTTGACGAAAATTTGTGCGCTTGGATATTGGAACACGGAGAATATTTTCACACTATCCATTTTCCTCTAGGCGGCGCTGCAGAGCGTCGAATTCTGTTCAACCGCTCGCTGTGAAAAAAACGTTCGATCGATCTTGACGAAAATTCGTACCTAGGGATATTTAAACACGGAGAATATTTTTACGCAGTCCATTTTGCCATAAATTGCCGCAAGGTGACGCTGAAGAGCGTCGGGTTCTATTCCTTCGGACCGCTTGCTGTGAAAATACCGTTCAACAGATTCCGATGAAAATTGGTACGAACGGATATTTGCGCACGGAGAACGCTTTTGCGCTATCCGTTTTTCTGTAACTTGACGCTAGGTGGCGCTGCAGAACGAAGATTTCTATTCCGTTCAACTGCGTGCTACGAAAATACCGTTCAAGGGATTTTGACGAAAATTTGTGCGCTTGGATATTGGAACACGGAGAATATTTTCACACTATCCATTTTCCTCTAGGCGGCGCTGCAGAGCGTCGATTTCTATTCCGTTCAACTGCGTGCTACGAAAATACCGTTCAAGCGATTTTGACGAAAATTTGTGCGCTTGGATATTGGAACACGGAGAATATTTTCACACTATCCATTTTCCTCTAGGCGGCGCTGCAGAGCGTCGAATTCTGTTCAACCGCTCGCTGTGACAAAACCGTTCGATCTATCTTGACGAAAATTCGTACCTAGGGATATTTAAACACGGAGAATATTTTTACGCAGTCCATTTTGCCATAAATTGCCGCAAGGTGGCGCTGAAGAGCGTCGGGTTCTATTCCGTTGGACCGCTTGCTGTGAAAATACCGTTTTTGATGAAAATTAGTACGCATGGACATTTGAGGACGTACGATAGTTTTAGATTAGCCGTTCCGCTTAAACTCGACGCTAGACGGCGCTGCAGCGCATAAACTTCTATGCCGTTGGACCGATCGGCATACAATTTTTTATAATTGCACATTTGAGAGAGGAGAATATATTCTCTGTTACTTTTGATCTTAATCACCACTAGGTGGCGCTGCAGCGCATCAACTTCGATACCGCTGGGCCGACCGCTATAAAAATTTTATACTGACACATTTGAGCATGGAGAATATACTCTGACTTCATTTAGATGTTACTCACTGCTAGGTGGCGCTGCAGCGCATCAACTTCGATACCGCTGGGCCGACCCGCTATAAAAATTTTATACTGACACATTTGAGCATGGAGAATATACTCTGACTTCATTTAGATGTTACTCACTGCTAGGTGGCGCTGCAGCGCATCAACTTCGATACCGCTGCGCCGACCGCTATAAAAATTTTATACTGACACATTTGAGCATGGAGAATATACTCTGACTTCATTTAGATGTTACTCACTCCTAGGTGGCGCTGCAGCGCATCAACTTCGATACCGCTGGGCCGACCGCTATAAAAATTTTCTACTGACATATTTGAGCATGGAGAATATACTCTGACTTCATTTAGATGTTACTCACTGCTAGGTGGCGCTGCAGCGCATCAACTTCGATACCGATGGGCGACCGCTATAAAAATTTTATACTGACACATTTGAGCATGGAGAATATACTCTGACTTCATTTAGGTGTTACTCACTACTAGGTGGCGCTGCAGCGCATCAACTTCGATACCGCTG
>JAWZYV010002729.1:0-34957 GCA_038373885.1 Cheiracanthium punctorium
AAAAATATATTAAAACCATTGTGATTATGTAGAAAAGGTATGTTTGCTTCTACAACCGTAAGATTTTACAGACTTGTGCATGCTTAGTTATAGAATACGCATTGAAAAGTTATTATTTTCTTAATTGTGTAAATAGTTTGTGTAATTTAAAATATATTTTTGTAAATAAATAAGTTTAAACACGAAAACTTTTCTGTGTTTTCTTTATGTGTATGTGTGTGTTGATTACTTGCAAAATAAAAATCTATAAAATTTTACTGCAGCAAAAAGTGGTAAAGGTAGACATGTTTTAAGATTCTCGTGTTATACTTATCTTTTTTTTATACACTACAAGGTAAAAAGTTAAAAATTTAACAAAATTTATTGAAGCATGTATTATGGAAACATGAATATAACTACACAGAAATAAAATGTTCTGATTAAAATCATAAACTTAAGTGTGATAGGTAAAACTACGTTATCTGAGAATTCACGAAGTACTAATTTTTTATAAAATGAACTTGGTTAAAAAAGTTTGTCTGCATAATTTTATAACTTAATCGATTTTACAGGTTCTTCAAAAACAGTTAAGTAAGATAAAGAAACTTAGTATTTTTAAATAAAGATTTTTTGAGGTGTTCTTTAATGTAAAGATCTTACCACATTTTACTTGAAGTAACAGAATATTTTAAATCAGACACTATGTTTTTAAAACATCAGAGTATTAACTTAGCATATTTTTGTAATTTTTATTAAGTAATGGGCTTGAATATTTTTATAAGAAATATCAACTAAGTGCACATGTTACACATTTTACTGATTAAGATGGTTATGCTTACAAATTTTAAATAAATATGCTCTTACTTTTATACATGTTACTTGTTCAAACTAAGTATACTTTTGATTTGTATACATTTATGAGTTCTCATAAGTTATGAAATTATTTCTCGAAAGGAACTTAGCTATTACAACTTTGTAAATTTTGTAGAAGTAGTATGCTTAACATGTTTTTGATAAAATGGATTTAAATTTGGTATAGAAATGATCAGTTATTTTAGCATAGATGTATAAACTTATCTTTATGTAAACCTTAACTAATTAAAAGTAATATAATTTATGTTTATACAAAGTGAGGGACTTAGACTATTTTTTAGAATTATCAAATAAAGGATTTTATAAAATACTTAGTAAACTGCATTAATAGATTGTAAGTTGTAATTGTTTTCTTTTAGAAGTTTTGCACATGGGTATATTTTATGTTCTGATAAGTCGTTGAATATGTTCTTGAAATAAACTAACAGATCTGTACTTTGAAAATTTTATAGAAGTGACGAACTTTGCTATTTTTCGAATGTTACGAACATGATACATTTTTTCTGAAGTGCTAGATATGTGAAAGTGTCTTTTTAGAAACATTGAATTATTCAACTTAGTGCATTTGAGTTACTCTTTCAAGATTTTTTTTTTTTAAATCGCAAAAATCAAGTTTTTTCATATTTTGTCAAAATTTAGGGCCTATGCGCGAACGGAAGATATCAACCGATTTTGATAATTTTTTTTTCTTTCCTTTGTCTATGTAATTCGCAACTTTTCCGAGCTATTACAACATCAAAATAAAAAAACGAGATTTTTCGGCCCACCCTAATGCACAAGTCAGTAAAATCTTACGGTTGTAGAAGCAAGCATACCTTTTCTACATAATCACAATGGTTTTAATATATTTTTTACAATCGCAATAGTAGTCATACACCAATAACATCACATAATTACGCATGTTTTGCCATCCTTGGAATTAGTAAAATCTGAAAACGGTTGAAAAAATGTATTAAATAGCACATTTTGAAGATACTTCATATAGTCTTCAATGAAAATGTTTGAAAAAAATTCTCCGTCATAATGACAAGTACATTTGTTCTCGCATATCTCTCTTGCAATATACGACATGTCGACCATAAATCATGCTTTACTACTTATAAGACCCTCTCTCTCATCAACATGTGTTCTATTCGAACAGGCATATATCCTTTGCGAAGGATGATCCTTAACCCGGCCTATGTTTTTAAAAATTTCCTGATGTACTATACCCATTAATTGTTGCTTAGCCTCATCATAAGTACAATGGGGTTCACGGTTACATTTTTGCGGCTTTAATTTTAAAATTGAATGAGGTAGGGTCGTCGTATATAGCGTTTTTAAAATGCATTCCAATATTTCATTTCTCATTTCCCAAAGTTTTTTTACTTGATCATTTAAAAGTGTTAAGGAAATTGGATTTAACCTGAATGAATCTCCGGTTTTTTAAATTTGTTGTAAAATACATTTTCCATCATCATTAAATACAGATAATTGATTATTACAAATAAAAGAGCTATTGTTATGACATATATTAAAATCTAATGTTTTACAATAAATTCGATCCATGTGGAAGGGTTCATCACGACTCCCTGACCGGTTGGTATATAGTCTAATTCGGCGTTCTGAATAAATTGTCTAATATGAATCTTCAAGTCAGTTCTTTCATCGTGAAGTGAAACGTAGATAAGTCTTTCCAATTTCCATGTACTATTTACAGAAGCATATGAGCTATGGTAAAGATGATCCGTCCAATCATCCAATTTTGCCCTTTTCGGGGAAGTCTCATAAATGTACATTTTGGCAAATGTAAGGTTAATGTGCGGGTCTGTCACATAAGGTTCAGAAGGAATACCATGCGTTAAATGTTTGTTGGTTGGGGGATATATCTTACACATTGAACCATGTTCTAATTTAATGGTAGTGGTTTCACTGTTCGCTGGTTTAAAATCCAAAGTTCGTTTAGATCCAAAACTTAGAATGCATACACCTGATGATAGGTCTAGATCTTCGTAGTTACCGTCTTCAATTTTAGGTTGTTCTTCAGAGCCTAAGTTCACTTGTACCATATTAAATTCATAATTTGTCACTTTCTGTAGATCTTCACGTATTTTTTTCAAAATGGGTATCCAAGAGTAAACAGAGACTGTTGCTCCAGGTAAACTGTAATTCATTTCTTTATCAGCAAAAGTAATTACTTTACGGGTCGAGGAAATTTTCTTTTCACTACTTTGTAGGGGTAATTGAAACAATTCTTGCTGTAGCACATCAACATCACTTTTAGTGTAAAACTCGGGGGAAATTTTCTTTTCAATACTTTGCAGGGCTTTACATCTAAAGGCAATTGTATTATTTCTTGCAGCAACACATCAGCATCACTTTGAGTATAAAACTCGGGAGTGTATTCAATGTTAAAGTTATTTTCGATCGATTCAAGCAAAGACATTTTTGAAACTCAGTGAAAAATCAATTAAAACACACGTCTGAATTATAGGCGCACACGGTGTAAAGGGAATCTCGCAACACACACCTGGAAACTTTATCTAACTAAAATGTCTCTATACTGGTTCTTTAAAAAATCATGCGATTACTCAAGCGCCCTCTACCTTCCTCAACCCTGTAGATATTGCATCATCTAACTTGTCTTAGCCTGTTACAGAGTTGCTACTCAATGTAAATAGCACATCCTGCCAACGAACCTAGCGGATATTAAATCAACTCAGATTTGCACACGTCACTATCAGGTATCTTCTGCGCATGTCACTTCCTTATCTCTTATCTGATCTGTGATGCCTGATAAGAGAAAACCAGTCGCCGTTAAATTTGTAGAGTTTGTAGGTTGGGCGTAGGTAAGTTCTCCTGCAACGGATACGTAAGAATTCTTTAGCCGAGCAGACAGATGTTTTGTCCGCATGTAACAAGAGTGTTGTCCGGTATTTTTCAGGTATTATAATTGCTTATATTTTTTCTGATGTATGTTGTGATTAGCGATCTTTTAGAGTAATAAGTTTAATTCATTAGCAAGTTTTCCTTAATAATTTTAGTTTAAGACTTTATTAAATAAAAATTTTAGTTTATTATTGTAAAAATTGTTTTAGTTTATGAATTTATTAAAAGGATGTCTATGTAAAATTTAAGTATATAAAAAAAAATTAAGTGTAAAAATTTTGATATGTTTAATTTATTAACAAGTTTCAATTAATAATTTTAGTTTATGACTTTATTAAATAAAAATTTTAGTTTATGAATTTATTATACTAAAAATTGTTTTAAACAATAATTTTAATACCTATTTTATAAATAAATACTCATTCATCTGCAATGCATATAATTTCTAACTGCACTGTTCACCAAAACTGAACAAAAATAATTTGCTTTAATGCTTTAGTATAATGCTCTTTGCTAATTGTTTCACAGAAATTAATTTAATGATTCATTATTTTCCTAAACTATGTAAAATATATTAATCGTTGTAGCTTAACTTTGATATTTTAATTTAGGATATAATGTCGATCAGAAGAATAATCATAATGTATTTAATACGTGTTCAATAGATATCCTATAGAAAGTTCCAATGCATTTGTAAAAATTAGATAATGTTTTTTAGTAGTAAACATCTTAATCCATAAGTCCCCTTTTTGAACGTAGAATGAAGCACATGTCCCCACAATTATGTATTTCCCTAGCACCCTCCCTGGTTTTATCTTATCGGTAAACTAGAACCACTGTTATTGTACCGGTTCACTCGGATTTCAACACCCTTGTTATCTCAATTTCTTATCAGTAATGTGCCTAATGCGTTTGCAATATTGCATGCACGTGGATGTTTCTTTCTGCAGTGGATATATTTGTGAATAACTTAAGTATTATTATTATTATTATTATTTCGCGTGTACAAGTACAGTGTAAGTTGTTTATCATTATTTTTGTATTTAGTTACATATAAGTTGATACCGTAATTCTAATTTGATTTGCCTGATTAGCTCTTACTTCTTAATTTTTTCAAATTGCATTAATTGAAAATAATTATGTGGTTCTTATAGTTTGCACTTTTGATGTGTTGTACTTTTAAGTGTGATTTTTTTGTTACTGTTAAAAGATTTTTTCCTGTATTTTGATGTTTTGCAAAATTTTAAGTTGGTAAGCCAAAGAGTATAATTAATATTAATAGCATTATCAGCCAAAGTACTTTAAGTATTCATGCAGTTTGTATACAAAAACTGGGGTTTGAAGGCTATATGGTGAAAGAGTTTTCTTCAAGTGGCAGCTGGGAGGGAATTTAGAGATAATGTGTTTTAAATCATTATTCTATTTTCCTAACTTGCTAGCCTAGTTTCATCATCCAAGAAAATTTGCCGGGAGACTAGAAGATTTAGCACGATGTCCCTTCACGTAAGTAAAAACCTTATATTTTTTTAGTTCAAGTAATGATAACTCTTTGCGATTAAAACTATCATTTTATCTAAATAGATGAAAGATATTTTATGTATATGCGGTATAAAACTGTGCATGTAATTGTGATAAAACGCATCTTCAATTTTTATTTCCAATTTCAACTTTCTAACAATAGTACGATCCACTCTAAAAGTTTGTGCTAGTTATGCTCACCTTTCTATAAAATATGTTAAGTGCATCAATAAAAGACCCCTCAAAAGGTTGATTCATGTATAAAATTATGCTTTCATAGTCAAATTGAAATTAGTGTTGCACATAAACAATCTAACTCGTATCGTATTGAAATTCTATAAATTAAGTTATACTACTTGTGATATACAGTAAAAAAGTTTTGTAGGATTACTAAAAATATAATTTTTTCTCCAGTTGATCTATAGAAAATATAAACTAGTATAATTGCTTCCTAAAATTTATCAAAAATGTGTTGGTAATCTCTAAAGAAAAAAATGTTTAGCTAATTATACTTTGAATATTCATACATTTCGTATACAAAAACTTGAGTTTTTTGGGATGTATGATTAAAGTGATTTTCTCGCAATAGAAAATAAGACTATATCATTATTTGTAAAATCTGTAGATACTACCCAGCCAGCCACGATACATCGAATTAACGTCGCCGTCGACGTAGTTTCGACGTAATCATCGACGTTAAAAGTCCTTGGATATGTCCACCTGTTTGCCCGTCGAGCGCTGAACTTCTCGACGGCGTATCACCCGCGAGGGGTGACCGTGAGAGATAACAATCTCGCTTAACTACGGCGCAAGAATGGAAAAGGGTGACCGCCAGGAAGAGAAAATCCCCGACATTGGTCGAACACTCGTCGCTATAACGGAGAAGGGAGACAGATTCTCAGAATCCGTTTATAAAATTCAGCTCATAGTGGTTGATTTTACGTTATACATTGTCGAATTGCTTCAACAGGACAGAGAAAACCGGCTTATATTCGTCTAATAGAAGTCGTTCCTTAAAGACTTCACAGAATTTGTCGAATTCTGACCATTTATAAACGTAGTAATTATGCCGCAATTCCAGACCTTTAGAGAATGGGCACATTCCATTTACATACGTCGTGAAGGAATGGAAATTCAATCTGCTCTGATCTTGTGCACTTTTGCCGTTTAAAAGGAAACACTTTATTTTTCTATAAAATACATTTTACTATTAGTTTGTTAGCTAATGAAAAATAATTTTTAATCCAATATGCAGAAATAACAAGTTTTAAATTAACTTCTGATCGTTTTGATAAAGTTACAAAAGATACATTCATAAAAATTTGAACACAGAGAAAATATATGAAAGAAAAAATATAATCTTGATTTTTTGAATTTAACTAATCAGTAACTCGCATTAATAGCTTAAGTCTAATTTACATTTTAAAGGATTTACTTTTTCCCCCGGTACATTTTATGAATTGTTTTAACTGTATTAGGTATATTCAATAAAAAAAGGGGGGGGCGTTGTTAAATTCAAAGTTATGAACAATTAAGTAATTTCATATATTGTTGAAAAATGGTGAAAAAGTAACTTAAAAAATTAAATAAATATTAGTAAATTTAGTTAACTAATACAGTTTAAAATGCAATTTTACTAATAATAAATATAATTTTATATAAAAAAGTTATTTTATATAAAAAAGTTACTTTATCACCAGTATATGAAAATATATAGATTCTTTATAACAGTAGATTAAATAATTTTTTATTAAAAATACCCAATACAGTCAAAATGATTAATAAAATGTACCAGGGAAAAATGGAAACCCTTTAATATGTAAAAGCGACATCTGCTGTTTATGCGACTTACTTATGAGTTCAATTCAAAATCAAGATTATATTTTTAACTTTAATATATTTTTTGTATATGTTCAAACTTTTATCAATATATATTTTATAACTTTATCTAAACGATTAGAAGTTAATTTAAAACTTGTTATTACTGAACATTTAATTCAAAATTGCTTTTCATTAGCTAAAACCAGTAGTAAAATGTTTTATATTTAAAAATATAAAGTGTTTCCTTTTTTTTAAACGGCATGTGCGCAAGATAAGAACTGCTTGAATTTCCATGCTTTCACGATGTATGTAAATAGTATGTGACTCACACTTTCTCTAATTATCTAGAATTGAGGTACAATTAGAACGTTTATAAATTGTCAGGATTCGACGAAATCGTCAAGGAACGACCTATTAGACGAATAAGCCTGCTTTTTTTTATTACTTTTTCCATGTAATAAAATGAGAACAAGTTTTCTATCTATAAATTTTAGTACCCCCCCGTCCCACGAGAAAAATCTTGTCTACTTCATTACACAAACAGTTTTTTATTTATCTCTCTTAATTCTTTGATTTGTTAAATTTTACTACTCCAAACAGGTTTATATTACATACTAGATGCATACATATTCGTATACAATTTAAAAAGAAAAAAAAATTACCTTTGCACAAAAAAGCTTAACCTATTTCATTCTAAGCCATAATGCAATAATGGTTGACTTTTGTTATAGTAAGCTCACATTAAGTAAAATCGTGCTTATTATGAGAAGAAAATATTTTATATGTTTAAGGTAAGCAGTTGATTTTATGGTAATTGTACCTGTATATTTCACTCTATAATAAGGAATAACAAGACTTATAATTAGCTATTAAAAAGAAAATGATTAAAAGAAACAAAGCACATAAGTATTAGTTAAGTAATTACGTAACTCACCTCTAAAATGTTGACAGTCGAAATTAAAATTAGTAGTTACCCCGACAAACTTTAACAACACCGGCCAACACAATTTAAAGAGAGCCAGACAAACTTATTAATACATGTCAATTTAACGATAAATCGTGTTAGCATTAAACTTGAAAATATTCCAAGAGATTCTTGAAAAAGATCCACTTTTATAGTTAAAACTATCGAAAATGTACTTTTCTGTGCAGCGCAGCAGCTCAGCCAGTGACCACGCGATGAAAATGAAGCTAGATCTGCCCTTGCATAAAAAAACTGCGAAGCGAACCACGACGGAATACACACACAAAAAGAAGAAAAAAAAGGCATCTGTGACGTGAGTTCAGCGTTCTCCAAAATTCTGAGAAATCGCGTGGGGTGGACAGGTCAAAGGTCGTGTGAAAGGATACGGTAACGTTTGTCTCCCCTGCACTGTTTATTCGACGTTAAACTGACTATTAACTAAGCTGAAAAAATTTCTCGGTGCTCCATCTGTTTCTTCTTCGCTGGCTGGGGGGTCTCTCCAGATCGCCGAAGCTATGAGAGGAAAATCGGCGATATATTGACGGATTATAGACCTCGTGGGGGTGACAAACATTAACAGTCGAAGATAGCCGCCTCCCTGACCAGCATACAACGGCTCTTTAAAACGTCGACAACACAATGTATGTTTGATCTCTTTTAAACGCTATTTTTTGCTGTAATTTTTCCTCGACCTATTTTCGACATTTCGACATCGGGAATACGTAATATATACGTGTGTGCGCTTGCTGGGTACAATCTTTCTATGGTATAATTTTCTCACTTTCCTAACAGTAGATTAAATGTATTGATATCCTACTTTAATGTTAAACCGCTACTTAACAAAAATACGGTATGCAAAAAATTAAAACTCTTGATTAAATTTTTTTTCTTGATAAATTAAAAACGTTTGATTAAAAAAGTATTTGTTGCAAAATTAATTATTAACTTAAAATTAAATTTAGAAAAATATTTGTTGTAAAATTATTTAGCTTAAAATTAAAACTTGGTTAAAAAATAAAAATAAAAATAAATTAACTCTTGATTAAAAAAATATTTGTTGTAAAATTATTTAACTTAAAATTAAAACTTGGTTAAAAAAAATAAAGAAATAAAAATAAATTAACTCTTGATTTTAAAAAAATATTTGTTGTAACATTATTTAACTTAAAATTAAAACTTGGGTAAAAATCTCTGAAGAAAAAAATGTTTCGATAAAAAAGTTCATACACTATCTAAATCATTATTTGTAAAAACTATAGGTACTAAAATCGTTCTATGGTATAATTTTCTCACTTCCCAAACAGTAGAAGAAATTTGTAGAAAATGTATGGGTATCCTAAACCCTACTATAATATTCTAGTAAACTATTACTTATTAAATATATGCTATAATCAGTATACAAAAATTAGCTAAACATTAGAAGTATGTATTAAGCAACATTTATTCAATTTACATTGGTTCTATTACTAAATGGTAAAGAAAACTAAACAAATAAAAAAATAAACTTCGAAAAATTAATCACAAAGTCCCAATTCATTTTGAAAACTAAAGTATAACACAATACACCTACAATTTTATACCCGAAGGATTCTCGGCCTAATGGTTTAAGCCAACAATCATTAGCCTATGAATTCTTTTGTAGATTACGCGTTCAAATCTGAAATTTTTTTCCAAGTCCCCTTATTTGAAAAAAAATGAAAAAAAAAAATCTTATCAATCCTTCGAACATCCGGTCAACTTCCGCTCTCAACATCCGTTCCGACCACGCCCCCTCTCTCTCTCAGCCCAGGGAAAGCACTCAACTAGACAGCACCGCAGAATTAACATGGCACCGCATGGGCAGAACTCTTGTTTCCTTACTACTAGTATAAAAGTACTTTGATAGTCTGAAATTCGTAGGAATAAATTAAGTGGACTCGGAATTTGCTTGTACAAGAAGTAATTTTACAGTCAGAATGTTAGGACATCGAAAAATGAAATTTTGGCAAAACGGGGAAAGTTAGTATTCAAGTTAGGCAAAACGGGGGAAAAGAATTAGTGCCGTTTTATTTTGCATTTAGCCAAATCTTTGTAAAAAGAGTACTTCGCTGAGTATTAGATGAGCAGTCGATTTGAATTTTTTTAATATTCGAAAAAGCTTTAAAATAATTAATTTTGATTATAGAATACAGTACTTCACAAAGCGCTGTAATTCAATACCTGATTGTTTAAACTTGAATTTATTCAAAATAAATTATCTCTTATATACATATATACATAAATATGTACTTATACAGGGGATGATACAATTCCCTCCCGTGTTTGTAAGGCTTATAAAAACTTGATTTTGTGTGTGTGTGTGATATTTTGAATTCTACATGTAATTGTCACATAAAATTACATGTAGAATTCAAAATATCAAACACACATTTAGGCTCTTTTTATTGTCCAAAGAGTAAAAAAAAATTACTTAGCAGTTACTTTAAAAAGTAACTGCTAAGTAACTTTACTTTAAAAAGTAATTAGCCTTTTAGACCTGTGTTTATGGTTTAATATTTTCTACCGCTGTACATAAATTTTAAATTTTTGAGAAGTCATCCACATATTTATTTTTGAATTGCTTACAGGGAATTATGTTGGCGCGCACAATATGTAACCCATACTGTAATGACCAACGCGTGAGGCCGCGGTAGAGTTGAATGCCTCACGGCAAGTGCCCGCCATTAGGAAAAAATATTTTTAAATAATTATGATTAAATCCAATTATTTTAGGAAATAAGACTTAAAGTTTAACATTTCTCTCTTTAATTTCATTAATTTTCTTTTCAATCACCTCCTCAAACACTATTAGTTGAAAGTTAAAGAGAATTTGTATTTATTTATTTATTTTGACATGGCGATTTCAAATATTACGTGAAGACATCACTGCGTCCCTTTCGAAACTTGGTCTACATTTTTATGTAGATGACGTCTAAGCCAAGTGTAGTGTAGTATAATGTAATTAAGGCATCTTTTAATTTTCAAATACAGTAAAGCATATTTATACGTATTTCAAGGGACAGATCTGAAACGACGTATAAGGGAAACATTAATAAACAACTTTGATTATTTGTAGTTTAACGCTGCTAATGCAAATTTATGTGAATATAATAAATGTATGTTTCTTTAAGGTACTAGTAAATTACTTCATATTACTTTTTACTTGAAAACAATATCTAAATTAAAAAATAAATCAAAATAATAGTGAAACAAATCCTACCTTTATTGGACAATATTTAATACTGCATAAATTTAGTATTAATCTAATATACATTGAATACCATGAAGTGATTTTTGTTTAAAAAGTCATTGAATTTAATAAACTACCTATAGTCGCCTGATGTGCTGATTGTCTTTAATTATTAGTTACAGTATTTCGGATTGAACTAAGTTCATGTCTTTTTCCCTCGCGGTCTGATAGACAAAGTGAGTTTTAAGCTTTCCTTTCTTCAACTTAAATATTTGTAGTTAATTACATTAAAAATGTATTATTATAATGTGGTAGTGATTCAGAGTCATTAAGATTTTTTGCTATCAAGCAGTAGATGAATCTGTAGAGCATTGAAAAGAACACCTCTTATTATTTACATTTGATCCAGTGCATTTGATTCAGTCATGTGATAGAGAGGTCATTGCTATAAGCATTTTTTGGTTTATCTGTATTGGTTTCATTTATTAAACAGATACTTAAGATACATATATACTGGAATAATGAAATCTACTTTAAAATCTTTACTGAAATCTATTGAATTTGACTTCAAAGCTTAGGATCGGGCTGTTTGCTTGCCGGAATGTCATTCAGCTAAGGAACTACGTTTCAAAGTACTTGCAGACCCCACCACGGCTATCTCGGACAATAGTTGAGGTAGCCGTGACCCCAGCCAATTACTTGCAGAAAGAACTCCCCTACAGATTTTTGCCGTAGGGTAGCGATCCATCATCCGCCCTCCCCCCCCCCAGCCAAATAGCTGAGTACGTTGCGGTCATTAGGAAAGATAGTTTTTGTAGAAATGTAGACTCCAGATTTCGTCGTAATTTCTAATTTATTTATTATTATAACTATTATATCTTTCATGAAAAAACAGAAAACATTCTGAGCAATGGCAGCTACTTTTTAAAAATTGTGTATCATAATTAGCAACCATTTTATGGCTGTTCAAACACAAAATTAGTGTTTTTTTCAAACTTTATTTGAGCATTAACAATATTAGCAAAAATAATATCAAAATTTTAGAAAGTGCATTCAAAACATCGTGTAACTAGCTATATAGTAGGAAAAAAATCGAGACTGTATGTTAATAACTATCGATGTTATGTCACAAATAGATCTTCTCATAGGATTACATGGGACTTCGCAGCTTCGTCTTTTCCCTCGGAGAATCACCAGGTGTTAAAGTAAGTTCGAATTGGAAAGGCCGGCGCTTTGCTTCTGTTCCCCGAGTCCTATTGCACACAGTACGTGTTTGCAGAGGCACAAAATGGAAATTAATACTACAGTCACAAGATCTCTTCAACATTAAAAAAAGTGTTATTACATTTTTAAAAAAATATTTAGCTCAAAAATTTTCAGAACTTACAATGTTAACATATATTTAAGATATTAACAAAATACATATTTTAAATTTGTTAAAATAACTTATTTAAAAATTAATCTCTTTAAGACAAAAATCGCGACATTTAAACAACGCCAAAAATAAAATCGAGTTGATTTTATTGTTGGGTTATTAATTCAGTATAATATTGTCTATTTTAGATTAGTTTGTCCTTCCATTCTTCTTTCTTTTAATTTCCAAAATTTTTAAAAAGGTAAATATCATAGCGAAGAATAAACTACAATAAGCAAAAAGAATAATTTGTCATTTATATGTGGGAATCATAAATGAGAACTTAAGATCACACAAGTTGCTGGACGTAGCACCTGCAGCAAGTTTTAAAAAACAAAGGCGGACCAATAAAATTTTAATAGGATTTGAAAATATTGCTTTCTAATTAAATTAATTTCCTCATATTGGTACGGTAATGTACAGCTGCGGAAAAAAAAGACCCACTTGTACTTTTTTCAGCCGTCGTTCGTCGTACAGCAAAGTTACAGATACCAATCGTTTACGATTGACGTACACTTTAATTTGCTATGCATAAAAATTGTATAAGGGGCCATCTACATATTAAAATTCGCACCAACTTTCTTTTTCTCAATAGCAACCCCTAGATTTCACTTCATATTTCAAAAATTTAGCTCATTTTAACCCCGGACACCAATTTTCAATAAATTTGGACAGAAAATGAGTGAGTTATGAGCACCCAAAATCCCCCTCCCCCTATGTTAAAATATTTTTTCATACTTCAATTCATATCGCATATAATATTGGTAGTAAGAAGCTGATTTTTATTCGTACTATTAGAACTAAACGACCCAAACATATAATTTTATGTTATTGTGATTTTTTATAAATGATGAATATGAATTATGAATTATTAAATTAATATTCAAAAAAATTATGAATAGCGACCTAGCCAAATTTCGATGGAAATAGATGCAGAAATTAATATTGCATGGCTGTGCAAAATTTCAAATTTTTACGTTCAGTAGTTTAATTTATATTAAATAAAATGTGTTATTTTCATGAGTTAAGGGACCATATATAAATTTACTAATTGTAAATTTTTTGAAAATTGCATACAATAAACGTAAATTAGATTTATTTTGTGCAAAAACACAGTAAAAGATACCAGTATTAAAAATATCAAATTTTGAAGCAAATAAATTAGAGGTTTTTACAGTTTGATAGGGATTCTATAAAGCGTGAATTGTTGCGTCCGCTACCATATTCCCCCAAATAAAATATTTTCCAGCTATAGAATTAGATGCAGTAGATGTATGTCTTCTAATACAACGTCCTATTTCTGAAAAACTAACTTCCTCAACTTTCCCGACGTGAATGTGACCTTTTTTAATATCGGAAACATTAGGTCTTTGGACTTCCCCATACTTTATCAAACATTCAAAATCACGTTTTTCTGTCTAAATTTTCATCTAACTATAAATTAAAATACCGCGAAAAGTGTTAAGAATATTGCACATTGTAGACGATAGTATTAAATGAAGAAAGTGAAATAACAAACACGGTGATAATATTGGGTCGGCAAAAAAGTAATTGCGTTTTTTACATGAAATTCAAACAAATAAATTTTCTATCAGGAAATCATTCTTCAAGTTCGAACATAGCTTCAAGCTTGTAAGTAGTAGATAAATGTTCGTTCTGCCCATGCGCAGCCATGTTAATCGTGCGCAGCCCGTGGTATCCCATTACATCGAAAAACGATTTACGGGATTTATGCCTTAGCCGGGGTGTTGGGGTTCAAAAGAGGGACCGTCTAAAAGATAATTGACTTGTCTTTCCTGGTCAGGCGTAAAAAAAAAAAACTAATCTTTTAGCTATCTGTTTGGTTTTTCTAATATTACTTTGACTTAGCTGTAAAATTAAATCTGAAAATTATTTTATTTTTAGTGATGTGTATCACTTTAAGCGCCTTTTTAAATATCTGATGCATTTTATTTTATTTATTTTAATACATTTTAAATGCTTCCAGATAAGTTATCATCATACTTCTTATCCGTTTTTTGCATTACTCCCCTCACACACACGCACAAAAAAAAACCTAAATAAATAAATTAATTAAAATTAAAAGAGTTCAAAAAAGCCTATTTTGAACTATAGTATTGTTATAATTATTTCTATTGATATCAAAATACAACAGAATTTTACAATAGCATTTTAAATAGTATCTTCACACTTATTCTGAGCCCATATAGGGGCAGGTGGGTGCTTGACGACTTGCCCCCCCACTTTGCAAATTCAAGAGCCTCGTTAAAAGAAAATCAAAGTAAGTTTTTGTCCACTATTTAAAAAAATCAGGGGCGGACCCAAAAAAAATTCTGCAGAGAGGAGGGGTCACAATTGTTTTTAGTCTTTTCTCTAATAAATGCATTTCAATTTACAAAAGAATCTTTTATAGCCTACATTTGATTTGTCATGTGAGTGCACGTACCCCCATGCCCCTATGAAAATTATAATTCTGTGGAGCAGGGCCCGATCATCACGATATTGGGCCCTGGGCAAATACAAATTTTTGGGCCTTTGCATTGACGAGAAATTACATAGTCCGCATTTAAGTTGTTTTGGGCACATATTTATCTGCAGAAATATATATCAAGTTTAGATACTAAATATATGCATACATTACAGTAACGAATATTAAATGATTTTGCATACATGGATAAAATTTATTTTCACAAATGAATATCTAGACACATACTATAGTACATATACGTACACTTCTATACTAAACTCCTTTAAAATATAAATAAAAAGAATCGAAAAACTTACAGTACGAATCTTAAAACTGATGAGACTTTCTTATAATAAAATTTGCAAAAAGAGGCTCAAACACTGGCTCACGGATTTTGATCGAATGCTCGTGGGTTTTAGAGGACCCTTAGTACAGTAAAATGTCAGAGAATCAGCTTACGACTCAAGATAATGACAATCCAAATTTTTATACAAAGTTTTTTATGAATTAATAAATAACAATCTGTGTTGAAAAGTACAAAAATTTTGGGCCCTTGAAATTGGTGGGCCCAGGGCAAGTGGAATGTAGGAAAAAACGCCCTCGGTAAAAACGCCGCCGGAAAAAACGCCACCTGGAAAAAACGCCACCGGATAAAACGCCACCTGGAAAAAACGCCGCCTGATAAAACGCCACCTGAAAAGATATTTGTGTAATAATTTAATTAAATACTTGAAATAAATTTCTTTTGTTTTGCAGAAAATGGGGGGTGGGGGGGGTGGAATGGGGTATTCAGTTGAATTATGAGGTTTAATGTACTTTGTTTTCCAGAAGTGGGGGAAAGCACATGTCTAATTCAATAAGTCAATTTGGGCATAATTCGGTAGGCGCTAAGGAGGGGTGGGGGAAGACTTTCCTAGAAAGCTTTTGGTTTCCGTTAAAAAAAAAAAAAAAAAGATTGCCAATTACTTAATAGTAAATGAAGCTTTCAGGGGGCTATGACCCCAAAACTGCATGCAGGTACTCTGATGACATGGAAGTGTTAAGATATCAAAGAAATAAAATCCCTAACAGGGATTTTAATTAACACATAGGTGTGTGTGTGGGGAGGGGGATAAGGATTTATTTTTTTCATATTTTAATGGATTTTTTTTTTTTTTTTTTTTTTTTGCATATAAATGACAGGCAAGGGAAAGAGCTTTATAAGATATAAATTTATCTTATAAAGCTTAAAAAATTATTTTTAACCTTTTGTATTATAATATAAATACTTTCTACTAATTTCCTGGCAATTGGGTAAAGGGCTGAGGTGTGTAGGTCTAGGGTTCTGGCCTGCGGCGCGACTGTTTTCTCCAGTTGTATCTTGAATAAGCGTTAGAGCCCCTCAAAAAGTTCTCCGCCCAAGGCATGCCTTAATTAAGCAGACAGCCCTCGTTCATATCTTCCTTAATTTAAGGACCTTAAACACAAATTCAAAATAACTTATTTCATCATAATTTACACTTAAGATAAAAAGTTTTATATTTTTAATATTAATCAGAAATCATAATTCCTTCCAATTCCTATTAGAGAGGTTGTCTTGAAAGGACTGATCTACGGTTTTCATTGATCTTATATAATATATAATTAATTACATATATAATTAATTATATATAATTATAGAAAATATTATTATTAGACATATATAATTAATTACAAAGTTACTTTATGGTGTCGAATAAAATTTTCAGGAAATTAAATGTAAATAAATACAAACTTTTACTTTTTATACAGCCCTCCTGCAGAAATTCCCAATAAGTAAAATATACTCCCTTGCATTAATGAGGTGATGTAGAAAGTTTAAGATTTCTCATAAGAAGGCTTACAGTTCAAAGTCTGTGAGGGGGAATAAGCTTTTCAGTATCAAAAATAGTAAACATATAATTATTAAAACTATTCTAACAAAACTAATTAATTATTCTAACAAAACTAATTAACTATTAATTTTAATCACAGTTATACATAGCCAATATTTACATTTTGAGAAATGAGTTTTAAATCATTTTAAACCAGTTTCCTTTAAAAAGTTATTGTTTTTTTCAGCATTTAAAAATTTGTTTAAAAACATTACAATTAGACTAACATTTAATTTAAAGAAGATTTTTTAAAACATGTTTTTGACTTATTAATAGAATAATTTAATTTTTAAAAAGACATCTTTAAAATAAGAGCACCAATATTCAAATTGAATATTTTCGAAAATAGAAATATTTATATATCAATATATATACGTATAAGTCTTCCTTATTCTAAAACTTATTATTTAAAAACAAAGAGCCAACAAGATAAATTACCACGAATCAGAATAAACTCTTGCACTTATAAAAAGAAAACCAGTAATAATAAGCCATAGCTCAACTCTAGGTCTCCCCATTTCCCGATAGGGGCGCAGTAGCGTAGCGATTCAGTAGGTTTGGGGGGGGGGTTCTATCATCCTCCAAAGGTATGGGGGGGTCGAGCCACAAAGCCTCCCCCCCTTTCCTACGTCACTGCAGGAGCGTAACCAGGGAGTGGGATATCGGGATATATCCCCCTATTTATTAAGAGCTTTCAGATTTTTGTCGTTAATAAGAAATTAAGTTTATCAATATAAAATCATATCTCATACAACCCCCCCTCCCCGAAAAAAAAATTCTGGCTACGCTCCTTTCCTCATCGATTAGCATATAACGACTATGTTACATCATAAAACTATTAAAAGTGGCGTTTGGCGGCGTTTTTTCCGGCGGCGTTTTTTCCGGGTGGCGTTTTTTCCGGCGGCGTTTTTTCCGGTGGCGTTATTTCCGGCGGCGTTTTTTCTGGCGGCGTTTTTTCCGCTCACCGGGCAAGTGCCCCGGTTGCCCTGCCGATAAACAGGCTCTGCTGTGGAAGGGGGGGGGCATTTTTTCCTGGTGCCTTTTTTTCCTACATTCGTATTAGATAATAGTTCATAAAGTAAATACGTAGAGATTTTTTTAATAAACAAAATTATTTATTTATCTAAGATGACCTATATATCAATTATTGGGTAAGAAAAAATGGATTTCACCAGTAATTGACTCTTATGTTAGTTATTTTAGCCAAGTGCATACAATTGCATACAATTTCTAGTAAATGCAGAAAATAGCTATTGAGATGGTTATCTTTAGATAAGTTTTAATATACAGGGTATCCCAAACAGGTCACGCTTTAATTCTTTATATAATAGAACCTTTTATCAAATGTTGCTATCTAATTACAATTTAGGCATTTATCTTCATTTTTTGCAACTTTTTTTTTATCACCAGAGGTTGTAGGTATCAAAATTTGAAATTTTAAACATAGTGCTAAAAATATTGTGATTATCAGAAGCTAGCTTAATGCTGAAATTAGGATAAATTCATTATCAACCTGATTTTATTTAAAGCATATATTAAAATTACTTTAAATTGAATTGTCTCAAATAATTAGATGAAGTTACCTGTCTTAGATTAGTATGTAATGCAGATTTCAAAAAAGCCTGACTTAGCATTATAGGAGTACAAAAAATGGAAGTAGATTACAGGCAAAATTATTGAAAGCAACGATATAACTTCTGTCTATTGTTAAATGATTCCATGTTAGATTGTAAGTAAGTGCTGAGTGAAATTCTCAGTAGAGAAGGTATTTGTATTCAAACTTTACGTTTTGTTTTAGTGGAAAAGTTTTAATGTCAAGAGGTCATTCCTCTCATATAACTAAATTTTGTTTGATTCCTTACAGAATTTAAATATTATGCCTCCAGAAAACTCAAAAGTTTCAAAAAACCTAAAACGGCAAATAAACATCTAAAAAATCCAACAGTTTTTTAAAAATTAAATAGCTAGCTAATATATTAACTCCGGACGCCTTATAGTGATTTCTCTTTTTTTTTAAATACAATTTTGCAAAGTTTTAAAATTTATTCAAACTTAAGATAAAATAAAATCAGGCATTTATTGTTTTAGTTGTTACTGATCATAATGTTACTAAATTTCATTCTACTCCCTAAAGCTGTTTTTGAGGGATACGAGAACAAACATTTACACGATTTTTACAAAATCTCAAAATATTTGAAACAACTTTGGCATCTATAGTTCACAGATAAACTTGCCACATAAAATAATCTCAAATTTGGAGGAGTTATGAAGTTTTTTCTCTCTCCTGAAAAATTTCCTTTTTGTGACTGAGGTGGTATCGGCACTCATAGATTCAATTAGTTCTCTCCTCGCCCAATGTGTTTAATAGTAATTGTCAATAAAATAAAATAAATCAATAAATCTTATTTTAAAAAGGACTAAAATGTACAATAATAATGCATATGTATATATATATTTTTTTATGTGAAAAGTCTTGCTTAAGCAGGTATTGCAAAATAAAAATCATCCTAGCTCACCGAATTTTGGCGGTGGAAGCATTTTTTGATTTTTAAAAAGTAAAATAATGTATAAATTGGTTAAACCTTCAGATGCTCAATTATAATACCTAGGCAGTTACTGATAACTTAAGTACGATAGCTATTTACCTATATATGAGATCAAAATTTATAATGATTTTTATGTGAAATTAGATCTTATTCACAACGTTTTCTCTTTACGTTCAAAACACAAATCAAACTTCTTGAAATCATCATAGAGGTTTTTAGAGTAACAATATAAATTTCATAACCAATAATAACAAAGAATTACACTCAGCAAGTTACGCTGTTTCAACGAAGATTTACACTCTAGGAAGGCCGAATCTTATAGAAGAAAATATGATTTTAATCAAACTTGAATAGCGAATAAATATATTTTTCACAGCAATGTGATCGAATTAGCCGAATAGAAATAGCCAGGAAAAAAATTAATCGAATATTCGAACCATTTAATCGATTAATTGACACAGAAATAATTATTATTGCATTACAGAAACTTGGTTCCAATACAAATAAGATCCAAATACAAATAAATGTTGATAAAAAAAATGTTGATAAAAATTCAGAATTTTAATCATCATTTTAATTCGCATTAAACACAGATTAGGTCTACTGAAAATGATTTATAAATATTAATTTACTGACACCATTTAAATCTTTATCAATTTTTAATTCATTTTTTATACTCGCACTTCTATACACTTGGCTTTTAATTAAGTTTTTCAAGGTACTGACCAGAGAGATTGCATTGAGTTTCAATATTTATCTCATAAAGTGCCCAATTTCTATGAAATTATAGAAAGAAATAATATGTATCAGAAACATTAACATATGCTTCGAAATTATGAGGTAACTGAAAAATCCGTATCCTTAAACGGTAAATCCCCCCCCCCCCCAGAAATTGCTTTTTTAGATTATAAAAGGCCGATTTCGTTTGTAATTTCATAAGCGCAGGGTCACACGCAGGATTTTATTTTGGAAAGAGTAAAACTCAAAAGATATCTATCAAAAAGCATATGTTTGAGATTTTTTCTTGCACGTTATATCTTTTCGTACGGTCAACTGTTTTTAAGACCAAATAGCAGCTTATAAAGCTTACTTTCATTTGTCCAGGAATGACCATTACTTTTTTTTGCTAACCACTCAATTCAGTTTCCCCATTCGAAAGGTGCGGGGTGAGGGTTCAATGCTCTTTCGGACTTGTGGGTGAGGAAATCGCTTATTTTGGAGAGTGGGGTTTCTTTTGCATTTCTAACTGACCCCTTAAACGCGACAATTCCAATTACGGAGAATTTATGCTCTTCTGTCAGCCTTATCTTTCGAGATTGCGGGACACAGCCGCGCAGCCATACAAGTGCGTTCCCTGGGTCGAGAGAGAGAGGGGGGGCGTGGTTGGACCGGATGTGGGGAGCGGATGCTAAGACCGGATGTTCAAAGGACTGATAAGAATTTTTTTTTCCTTTTTTTCAAATAAGGGGACTTGTAATTTTTTTCAGATTGTGACATATTTTTCAAATAAGGGGACTTGTACTTTTTTCAGACTTTAAGATAGTTTTCAAATAAGGGGACTTGGAAAAATTTTCAGATTGCGATGCATTCTCTCATGAAAAATAAGGGACTTTAACATTTAGTATCAAAATAAGAGACTTTGACATAATTTTAAATAAGCTATACTTTATGAATTAAACCTGAAATAAAAAATATTATTATAAAATGAGGACCCACCAGCCGCCCGGTAGAACTCGTCTACCGCCTCATTTCAAATAAAAATTCTTACTGTGCCTTTCCCCATCACGCTAGCCTCGCATGAATGGAGACAGGGCGTAGCACAGCAGACGCGTTGTTGTTTTTGTTTCTTTAAATAATAATTGAAACAAACAACAAATAATTGAAATGAACAACATCCTCAGGAGGCCTACTAACAAAAGAAATATCCCAAGAGTTTTAATTTTAAGTTAATTAATTTTACAACAAATATTTTTTAATCAAATGTTTATAATTTAAGTACTTTTATTTATTTATTTTTTTTAACCAAGTTTTAATTTTAAGTTAAATATTTTAAGTTATATAATTTTACTACAAATATTTTTTTAATCATATGTTTTTAATTTATCAAGAAAAAATGTTAATCAAGTGTTTTTAATTTATCAAGAAAAAAAAATTAATCAAGTGTTTTAATTTTTTGCATACCGTATTTTTGTTAAGTAGCCGTTTAACATTAAAGTAAGGTTTAGGATACCCATACATTTTCTACAAATTTAATCTACTGTTAGGCAAGTGAGAAAATTATACCATAGAAAGATTTTACAAATAATGATTTGGATATAGTCTTATATTCTATTGCGAGAAAATCACTTTAACCATATATCCCCCAAAACTCAAGTTTTTGTATACGAAATGTATGAATACGCGTTAGATCCCCTTAGAAAGTCTTCCTACCAAGGCACTACTCATCCTAGGCAGATACCCCCGCGTGCAGGTTTGCCTTAAAGCACAAACAAACAAAGTATTTATCTAAACATTTTTTCTTACCAACACAGTTTTGATAAATTTTAGGCAGCGATTATACTAGTTTATATTTTCTATAGATCAATTAGAGAAAAAATTCCATTTTTAGTAATCCTACAAAATATTTTTTTATTGTATATCCCAAGTAGGGTAATTTTATAGAATTTCAATACGATACGAGTTAGATTGTTTATGTGCAACACTCATTTTAGTTTGACTATGAAAGCTTCGTTTTATACATGTATCAACCTTTTTAGAGGTCTTTTATTGATGCACTTAACATATTTTATAGAAAGGTGAGCATAACTAGCATAAACTTTTAGACTAGATAGTACTATTGTTAGAAACTTGAACTATTGGAAATAAAAATTGAAGATTCGTTTTAGTATATTGCATGTACATAAAATATCTTTCAATACTTAGATAAAATGATAGTTTAAATCGCAAATCATTACTTGAACTAAAAAAATACAAGGTTTTTACTTACGTGAAGCCACATCATGTTAAAATCTTCTAGTCTCTCGGTTTGCACCAACATCTATACGGCTAGCAAGACCGGAACATAGAGAAATGATTTAAAATACATTATCCCTAATTCCCGGTCCAACTAGCACATGTTCATTACTTCTTTTTGTCTTCATATGCTGAAATAGATATATTATTTTGACACTAAAAACAAAATAACACATTTGAAGATATTAAACGCTTTAAAAGTAATTTTTTTTCTTATAACAATTTACCAGATTCACAATGCTATTTTATGTAGGATAAAATTAGTTAGCAAGCGAAAATGTAATCTTAATTAGAATTTACTGAAATACAAATACCATACATGCCTTATTTTCTATTAGGGGAAAACCCTCAAACCCCAGTTTTCGTATACAAACTGCTTAAAGTACTTTGGCTGATAATGCCTATTGCTATTAATTACACTGGATTACCCACTTAAAATTTTGCAAAACACCAAAATACAGAAAAACATGCATTAACAATAACAAAAAAATCACACTTAAAAGTACAACACATCAAAAGTGCAACTATAAGAACCGCATAATTATTTTCAATTAGAATTACGGTATCAACTTATATGTAAGTAAAATAATAGAAAATATTACACTTACCCTGTACTTGTACACGCGAAATAATAATAATAATAAAAATACTCACATAATTCGCAAATATATCCACAGCATAAGTAGAGCACATGCATGTGATATCCTTAGTACAGCTGATAAGAAATTTAGAGATAAGAAAGTGCCTTGAGACCCTACAGAGTAGGTTAAATAACAGAGGCCCAGTTTGCCGATAAGATAAAACCAGGGAGGCTGTTAGGGGTATGCAATTGGGGACACGTGTTTCATTCTACGTTCAAAAATGGGGACTTATGGATTAAGATGTTTACTACTTAAAAACATGATCTAATTTTTACAAACGCATTGGAACTTTGTATAGGATATCTATTGAACATGTATTAAATAAATTATGATTATTCTTCTGATCGACATTATATCCTAAATTAAAATATCAAAGTTAAGCTGCAACGATTAATATATTTTATATAGTTTATGAAAATAATGAATCATTAAATTAATTTCTGTGAAACAATTAGCAAAGATCATTATACTAAAGCAAATTATTTTTGTTAAGTTTTGATAAATAACAGTAATAAATTATAGGCATTGCAGATGAATGAGTATTCACGTATAAAATAGGTATTAAAATTATTGTTTAAAACAATTTTTAGAATAATAAACTAAAATTTTTATTTAATAAAGTCATAAACTAAACTTATTAATGAAAACTTGTTAATAAATTAAACATATCAAAATTTTTACACTCAGTTTTTTTTATATACTTAAATTTTACAAAGATATCCTTTTAATAAAGTCATAAACTGAAATGAAAACCTGTTAATAAATTAAACTGATTACTCTAAAAGATAGCTAATCACAACATATATCAGAAAAAATATAAGCAATTATAATACCTGAAAAATACCGGACAACACTCTTGTTACATGCGGACAAAACATCTGTTTGCACGGCTATAGAATTCTTAGGTGCCCGTAGCAGGAGACCTTACCTACGCCCAACCTACAAAATCTACAAATTTAACGGCAACTGGTTTTCTCTTATCAGGTATCACAGATCAGATAAGAGATAAGGAAGTGACATGCGCAGAAGACACCTGATAGTGACGTGTGCAAATCTGTGATGATTGAATATCCGCTAGGTTCGTTGGCAGGATGTGCTATTTACATTGAGTGGCA
Organism: Cheiracanthium punctorium; assembly: GCA_038373885.1. NCBI lineage: Eukaryota > Metazoa > Arthropoda > Arachnida > Araneae > Cheiracanthiidae > Cheiracanthium > Cheiracanthium punctorium. The sequence goes on from JAWZYV010002729.1 coordinate 24,319, forward strand.
ACTCTCAGAACAGGCTAAGACAAGTTAGATGATGCAATATCTACAGGGTTGAGGAAGGTAGAGGGCGCTTGGGTAATTGCATGATTTTTTAAAGAACCAGTATAGAGACATTTTAGTTAGATAAAGTGGCCAGGTGTGTGTTGCGAGACTCCCTTTGCACTGTGTGCGCCTATACTAAAGACGTGTGTTTTAATTTATTTTTCGCCGAGTTTCAAAAATGCCTTTGCTTGAATCGATCGAACATAACTTTAACATTGAATACACTCCCGAGTTTTATACTCAAAGTGATGCGGATGTGTTGCTGCAAGAAATAATACAATTGCCTTTAGATGTAAAGCCTCTGCAAAGTATTGAAAAGGAAATTTCCCCCGAGTTTTGTACTGAAAGTGATGTTGATGTGCTACAGCAAGAATTGTTTCAATTACCCCTGCAAAGTAGTGAAAAGAAAATTTCCTCGACCCGTAAAGTAATTACTTTTGCTGATGAAGGAATCAATTACAGTTTACCTGGAGCAACACTCTCTCTTTACTCTTGGATACCCATTTTTCAAAAAATACGTGAAGATCTACAGAAAGTGACAAATTATGAATTTAATATGGTACAAGTGAACTTTGGCTCTAACGAACAACCTAAAACTGAAGACGGTAACTACGAAGATTTTAATCTAGACCTATCATCAGGTGTATGCATTCTAAGTTTCGGATCTAAACGAACTTTGGATTTTAAACCAGCGAACTGTAAAACCACCACCATTAAACTAGAACATGGTTCAATGTGTAAAATATATCCCCCAACCAAAAAACTTTTAACGCATGGAATTCCTTCTGAACCTTATGCGACAGACCCGCACATTAACCTAACGTTTGCCAAAATGTACATTTATGAGCCTTCCCCGAAAAGGGCAAAGTTGGACGATTGGACGGATAATCTTTACCACAGCTTATATGCTTCTGTAAATAGTACATGGCACTTGGAAAGACTTATCTACGTTTCACTTCACGATGAAAGAACTGACTTGAAGATTCATATTAGACAATTTATTCAGAATGCCCAATTAGACTATATACCAACCGGTCAGGGAGTCGTGATGAACCCTTCCACATGGATCGAATTTATTGTAAAACTATTAGATTTTAATATAGGTCATAGCAATAGCTCTTTTATTTGTAATAATCAATTATCTGTATTTAATGATGATGGAAAATGCATCTTACAACAAATTTACAAAACCGCAGTATCATTCACGTTAAATCCAATTTCCTTAACACTTTTAAATGATCAAGTAAAAAAACTTTGCGAAATGAGAAATGAAATATTGGAATGCATTTTAAAAACGCTATATACGACGACCCTACCTCATTTAATTTTAAAATTAAAGCCGCAAAAATGTAACCGTGAACCCCATTGTAATTATGATGAGGCGAAACAACAATTAATGGATATAGTACATCAGGAAATTTTTAAAAACATAGGCCGGGTTCAGGATAATTCTTCGCAAAGGATACATGCCTGTTCGAATAGAACACATATTGATGAGCGAGAGGGTCTTATAAGTAGTAAAGCATGGTTTACGGTTGACATGCCGTATATTGCAAGAGAGATATGCGAGAACAAATGCACTTGTCAGTATGACGGAGAATTTTTTTCAAACATTTTCATTGAAGACTATATGAAGTATCTTCAAAATGAGCTATTTAATACATTTTTTCAACCGTTTTCATATTTTGCTAATTCCAAGGATGACAGAACATGTGTAATTATGTGATGTTATTGGTGTATAACTAGTATTGCGATTGTAAAAAATATATTAAAACCATTGTGATTATGTAGAAAAGGTATGCTTGCTTCTACAACAGTAAGATTTTACTGACTTATGCATGATTAATTGTGGATTACACTTTGAAAAGTTATTATTTTCTTAATTGTGTAAATAGTTTTTGTAATTTAAAATATATTTTTGTAAATAAATAAGTTTAAATATGAAAACTTTTCTGTGTTTTCTTTATGTGTATGTGTGTGTTGATTACTTGCAAAATAAAAATCTATGAAATTTTACTGCACCAAAAAGTGGTAAAGTTAAAATACCTGGTCAAGATTTAAGGTTCTCATGTTGTGTTTTATACTTATCTTTTATACACTACAAGGTAAAAAGTTACAAATTTAACAAAATTTATTGAAGCATGTACTATGGAAACATTAATCTACTACATAGAAATAAAATTTTCTGATTAAAATCATAAACTTAAGTGTGATAGGTAAATTGCGTTACATGAGAATTCCCAAAGTACTAATTTTTTATAAAATGAACTTAGCTAAAAAAGTTAGTTTCCATAATTTTATAACTCAATCGATTTTACAGGTTTTTCAAAAATAAAGTTAAGTGAGATAAAGAAACTTAGTATTTTTAAATAAAGATTTTTTAGATGTTCTTTAATGTAAAGATCTTACCACATTTTACTTGAAGTAACAGAATATTTTAAATCAAACACTATGTTTTTAAAACATCATAGTATTAACATAGCATATTTTCATAATTTTTATTAAGTAATGGGCTTGAATATTTTTATGAGGAATATCAACTAAGTGCACATGTTACACATTTTACTGATTGAGATGGTTATGCTTACAAATTTTAAATAAATATGCTCTTACTTTTATACATGTTACTTGTTCAAACTAAGTATACTTTTGATTTGTATACGTTTATGAGTTCTCATAAGTTATGAAATTATTTCTCGAAAGGAACTTAACTATTAGAACTCTGCAAATTTCGTAGAAGTAGTATGCTTAACATGTTTTTGATATGTTCTTCAATGTTTGGCACAGAAATAATGAGTTATTTTAGCATAGATGCATAAACTTATCTTTATGTAAACCTTAACTAATTAAAAGTAATATAATTTATGTCTGTACAAAGTGAAGGACTTAGACTATTTTTCAGAATTATCAAGTAAAGGATTTTACAAAATACTTAGTAAACTGCATTAATAGATTGTAAGTTGTAATTTTTTTCTTTTAGAAGTTTTGCACATTGGTATATATTTTATGTTCTGATAAGTCGTTGAATATGTTCTTGAAATAAACTAACAGATCTGTACTTTGAAAATTTTATGGAAGTGAAGAACTTTGCTATTTTTCGAATGTTACGAACATGATACATTTTTTCTGAAGTGCTAGATATGTGAAAGTGTCTTGTTAGAAGCATTGAATTATTCAACTTAGTGCATTTCAGTTACTCTTTCAAGATAAGGGACTTAGAATTTTTTACAAATAGCAAGCTAGTAACTTGCTAAACATGCTTATTGCAAATAGTTTTAAATACCGTTCTTAAAAATCACAGTGTCTACTTAATTTATTATATTTTAATTTGTTTATTTCTTTTTAGTAGTTACAGCTCTGATAATTTTTCTTAAATTCTAATTAAGATTACATTTTCGCTTGCTAACTAATTTTATCCTACTTAAAATAGCATTGTGAATCTGGTAAATTGTTATAAGAAAAAAAATTACTTTTAAAGCGTTTAATATCTTCAAATGTGTTATTTTGTTTTTAGTGTCAAAATAATATATCTATTTCAGCATATGAAGACAAAAAGAAGTAATGAACATGTGCTAGTTGGACCGGGAATTAGGGATAATGTATTTTAAATCATTTCTCTATGTTCCGGTCTTGCTAGCCGTATAGATGTTGGTGCAAACCGAGAGACTAGAAGATTTTAACATGATGTGGCTTCACGTAAGTAAAAACCTTGTATTTTTTTAGTTCAAGTAATGATTTGCGATTTAAACTATCATTTTATCTAAGTATTGAAAGATATTTTATGTACATGCAATATACTAAAACGAATCTTCAATTTTTATTTCCAATAGTTCAACTTTCTAACAATAGTACTATCTAGTCTAAAAGTTTATGCTAGTTATGCTCACCTTTCTATAAAATATGTTAAGTGCATCAATAAAAGACCTCTAAAAAGGTTGATGCATGTATAAAACGATGCTTTCATAGTCAAACTAAAATGAGTGTTGCACATAAACAATCTAACTCGTATCGTATTGAAATTCTATAAAATTACCCTACTTGGGATATACAATAAAAAAATATTTTGTAGGATTACTAAAAATGGAATTTTTTCTCTAATTGATCTATAGAAAATATAAACTAGTATAATCGCTGCCTAAAATTTATCAAAACTGTGTTGGTAAGAAAAAATGTTTAGATAAATACTTTGTTTGTTTGTGCTTTAAGGCAAACCTGCACGCGGGGGTATCTGCCTAGGATGAGTAGTGCCTTGGCAGGAAGACTTTCTAAGGGGATCTAACGCGTATTCATACATTTCGTATACAAAAACTTGAGTTTTGGGGGATATATGGTTAAAGTGATTTTCTCGCAATAGAATATAAGACTATATCCAAATCATTATTTGTAAAATCTTTCTATGGTATAATTTTCTCACTTGCCTAACAGTAGATTAAATTTGTAGAAAATGTATGGGTATCCTAAACCTTACTTTAATGTTAAACGGCTACTTAACAAAAATACGGTATGCAAAAAATTAAAAAACTTGATTAAATTTTTTTTTCTTGATAAATTAAAAACACTTGATTAACATTTTTTTTGATAAATTAAAAACACTTGATTAAAATTTTTTCTTGATAAATTAAAAACATATGATTAAAAAAATATTTGTAGTAAAATTATATAACTTAAAATATTTAACTTAAAATTAAAACTTGGTTAAAAAAAAAAATAAATAAAAGTACTTAAATTAAAAACATTTGATTAAAAAATATTTGTTGTAAAATTATTTAACTTAAAATTAAAACTCTTGGGAGATTTCTTTTGTTGGTAGGCCTCCTGGGGATGTTGTTCATTTCAATTATTTGTTGTTTGTTTCAATTATTATTTAAAGAAACAAAAACAACAACGCGTCTGCTGTGCTACGCCCTGTCTCCATTCATGCGAGGCTAGCGTGATGGGGAAAGGCACAGTAAGAATTTTTATTTGAAATGAGGCGGTAGACGAGTTCTACCGGGCGGCTGGTGGGTCCTCATTTTATAATAATATTTTTTATTTCAGGTTTAATTCATATAGCTTATTTAAAATTATGTCAAAGTCTCTTATTTTGATACTAAATGTTAAAGTCCCTTATTTTTCATGAGAGAATGCATCGCAATCTGAAAATATTTACAAGTCCCCTTATTTGAAAAATATCTTAAAGTCTGAAAAAAGTACAAGTCCCCTTATTTGAAAAATATGTCACAATCTGAAAAAAATTACAAGTCCCCTTATTTGAAAAAAAGGAAAAAAAAATCTTATCAGTCCTTTGAACATCCGGTCTTAGCATCCGCTCCCCACATCCGGTCCAACCACGCCCCCCTCTCTCTCTCGACCCAGGGAACGCACTTGTATGGCTGCGCACGATTAACATGGCTGCGCATGGGCAGAACGAACATTTATCTACTACTCTTGTACTCAGAAGAGCAGAGAGCAGCCTCTAACTCCTGCCAACATTTCACCTGTCTAAGAGAACCATCAACGGAAATACTCAATAACAATTTAAAAATTACAAAGATTTTCAAAATCGTGAGCAGTCATTTTGCATTTTCCCCTTAAATCATGTGTACGAACCAAGGAAGTTATGAACTCACGAGTCATTTGGACCACAGACTAAATATTCTATTCTACCCTTCATGTTCTCAGTACAAAAAACTTTAAGAGAGATGGAAACAATATTTTCCTTGAAAATAATATTAATTTCTTTTAATTCTCGCGAGCGAAATTAATGAAAGGCGAAAAGTTCGGAACCTACAAATAGCGTTTTTCAATTTGCAGAAAGTCCCTTAAAAACGCGCAAAAATTAAATCGCAATATCTCCGGAAATTATCGTAGAAAATTGGTGAAAATTAATATTTAGGGTAATTTGAAGGTTTTCTTTCGTTTAATAAAGTCAAAATATGGTGTTTCCATTGAGAAAAACGAAGTTGATGCAGAATTAAATATGAAGACGGCCCCTGATGCAAATTAAATCAATAGTAAATTAAAGTACGCGTTATTTTCAAACGAATGGTATATATAACTTTACTGTACGACGAATGACGGCGAAATAAACAGCAAGTGGGACTTTTTTTTTCCACAGCTGTACAGTGGTGGATTAATGCAAGTTTGTGGGGGGGGGGAAATCGGTTCGTTAGAAGATTGACATATACATCCATTTTATGGAAGTAAAATAGGATCTTTTACATTAATTTCTCTTTTCTCGGGGGGGGGCGGTCGCCCCCTCCGCCCCCCTCCTTTAATCCGCATTTTGGTAATGTACCATTTTCCCCCCCCTAAATTCAACAAAATTATATGTGTAGTTCCATTTAAAGTTAGTATTATTGTTAGATAAATAAATGTTTTTTCTTTTTTTAATATTTCGAGAAATGTGATTTGAGCTCCTCCATCTCATCATCTCATACTCTTGCAATGGAAATTTTACTAGATTGAGGCTGAAATTTTTGTAGGAAGGGCTTAGCCCCCCTCCCAACTCAGCAGAACCCATGCAGGAAGAATTATTTTTCGCAACCCTTGCTTATACACGTCAATTATGGCCATAGGAATATATGTTCTTTATTTCTATTTTCAATATTTCTAGCTTGTTTTCCAGGATAGAGAAAAACACGGAAATGTGTCGTTTGGAGCAACTTGCATTTTCCAGTATAATTTAGCTACTCGTCAAAATATGAGGGACTTCTGAATATTTTCATCCCTTGGAAGCTGCTAGCGACAGTCGAAAAGACTTTCGGAATCACGGATTTAATGTGCACGTGCCCCGCATGTGCGCAATATCCTTAAGTGGTGGGTCGAACTCGGTTACTTGCTTGACATATTATCAGCTCACTACCACGTGTGAATATTTGTCGATGGTTTCTTTTATTTTCTGAATATAGAGGAAATCGAACAGGAAACCTTTTTATTCTACTTAACTGTTTGGCGAGAGGCGGACCACAATCCTGAATCAGGCATCAGTATGCTTGTAGATGTAGCAAACAAAGTTCTTACGTTAACATTTCCCATAATTTTATATCTATCATTTTTGTATGTACCCGGCGCGCATAATGTGCACACGCATGTTTTTATCAGTTTTATAGAAATAAAAGTGTGCTTTAAAAGTACGAGCGTACTGTAATAAAATTTGATTTTTTCTTTCTATATCGGAAAGAAAAGAAAATATTTTTAGAAGCAAGATAATATTTCTCTTCCTTGTGACTTCATAAAACAATTTTAAAATTCTCAGTACATAAAAATGTTCTTAATCACTATTTTATAAAATTACATAATGATCAGTAATTAAATATCGCCCAAAATATGTTTTTAACTTCGTTGTCTTTATTCATTGGCATTTTCCTTCTAAACTGGAAAAACTTCACACGGAAGCCACTTTATGTAATATAAATCCCTGCAGTTCAAACTATCTCCTACCCACTTCCTCTTTTCCTTCAAGCGGTAAAATGGCTCCGGCGTCTGAAGTTCCGATACCCCCCGCAGCTTTCTCGGAAAACCGTATGGGTTTTTCCGCCAGTAAGGGAGCCAATTCTTGATATACGGAAAAAGTCCTGCATTCAGATAATATGGAAAGTTTAGGTAAAATTTCCAGGAAAATATCCAGTGAACTTATGGTTATTTTTTTAGAGTGTAGCATTAAATGCTGGGTCCGAGCTGTGTGCATTGTTATTATATTTCTATTATATATAATACGAATATATTGTTTATCGATTTTTGTATACACTCATAAAAGAATCAATAAATTCTTATTAAATATATTATTTTTTAACATCTTGATTGAAATTTAGGAATAACCATTATCTTATGCGTTAAGTAAAGTGTATACACTGTTTGGTTGTTTTGTGTACCGTATTTACCCGCGTATAAGTCGAGAAAGTTTGGACAAAAAAGAGACTTTGAAGTTGGGGGGTCGACTTATACGAGGGTCCTTAATTTTTAATTTTTTTTTAAATCAGAAATCAAAAATGCCCTTTTACAAATGTTCTCTTCCTGCATTCCATAACACAATGACGTCTTTTGGGGTTGATTTTCATACCAGGAAGAATTTAGCGATACAAAGATTGAAAACGTGTATCATGTTATTCTTGTTGGATTACGGCCATTTAGCTAGCGTGCACGCTAGTCCGATGGGTAGGGTGCCCCCCGCCGCCTTGGAGTTCTTTCTAAGGGATCCTAACCCAATACGTGTACATGATGAGTCGATGACGACGAAGGAATTTTTAAAATTGTTTGATGAGTCCGATATTGAATCGGATCGTGAATCAGTTAAATTTTGTATATTACTATTTTGCCATATCATACTATCAGTAGTGTCATATTAGTATTATTATTCATTATTATCAGCTTAATTTTGTATAGTACTTTTGTATTGTTATTATCTTTATTATTGTATATTTAGTACTTTCTTTTTTTACAGATAATTTTGAATAAATATATTTAAAAAGTTAAAGTTTCTTGATCGGGAAAGTAGGGGATCGTTTTATACGCGGCATTTTAAAAAATTCAAATTTTTTATCAAGAAAGTGTGGGGGGGGTCAACTTATGCGCGGGATCGACGTATACGTGGATAAATACTAAATTCTTTCGTTTTGTTACAGTTTTTATTTATATTCAAGATGCTCATCTGACATGCAATGATCACAGAATGTTATTATGACTATCTGTAACTACACTCACTTGCACAAGTTAAGCACGGAGAGGAAAATGCTAATTTCCGGAAGCCAATCAGAATTCAAGAGGATGCAATTCTCTGCAGAGGTAGATGGAATTATGCAAATATGTTTGGTAACAGCCAATCGCGCTTTCATGTCAAGAAATATTCAATAAGGGCAGTCTTATAAGATGCCAGCTTTATGAAGGGTTACAGAAGTTGATTGTAAGTGCTGATAGAAGGTGTTTAAAACTTTCGTACAATTTGTTTTCAAGACGTACGTGTTTCTATGACTTCCAGAAGACGAATGGAAGATTCTGAGCGCTTGCGTGCTGTGGGGCGCATTGAAGCAAGCCAGTCGATCACAGATGTTGCTCTTTTCTTCGGCGTTTATCATTCTGTAATTTCACGTTTATGGAAACAATTCTAAACCACACAGACAGTTGTCCGAAGGCCCGTAGCCGGTCGCCCAAGGGTTACAACCTCCGAGGAAGATCGATATATTGCTATTTTAGCCAAGCGGAATCGCATAGCGACCTCCACACGTGTGACATCTATGGTTACAGCGTCCATTGGTAATCCGATATCTGCAGCTACTGTACGCCGAAGATTACATATGAGTGGACTGTACGCCCTGGTACCTCGAGTTTGTGTTTTTCTATCCGTCCAATCAAGAGGGGCACGATTAAAGTGGTGCCGGGAACATGTCAATTGGACTGTGTCTGAGTTGGGCAATGCCATGTTTACTGATGAGTCAAGATATGCTCTGGAGCCAGATGACAAGCGTATAAAGATATGGTGTGTACAAGGAACACGCAATCAGCCCCAAAACATCACCGAACATCGCGCATTCCGAGGCGGAAGCATAATGAATGTGATTTCATTAGGGCAGGGATTTCATTAGGATACCGCATCGACCTGCACATCTTTAAACGGGGTTCTGTGACAGCGTCCGGTATCGAGATGGAGTCCTAGAACCCATTGTGAGATTGTACGCTGTAGCAGTTGGCCCTACTTTTGTTTTAATGGACGATAACGCACGTCCCCATAGAGCTGCCAACGTCGATGACTACCTGGAGAGTGAAGGGATTGCGCGTATGGCGTGGCCAGCATATTCGCCCGACCTTAATCCCATTGAAAATCTTTGGGATGCTCTCAGCCGTGCTGTATCTTCACGTTTCCCACCTCCAGCCACTCTTATTGAGCTGGAAACTGCTCTACAAGAAGAATGGCGATTGCTTAATTCTGCGGTGGTTGACCACCTAATTGAAAGCATGGTCACAAGGTGTAAACTTTGTATACAGATGAGGGGGATCACATACCCTATTAATATTTTATTTATTTTTTTGCATTTTATGCTGTTTATTTTCACTTTATACATAATTCTGTTCAATTCTTGAGTATGTCATTATCTGATAACTTACAAAAATTTAATACTGTTTTCATTTCTGTATATACGTAATTATTAATTTTGTTTTATGCATAAATATATATGCTACTTTCCTGCCGAATTTTGTATCAATCAAAGCAGTATTTGTTGATGTTTGTGCATTTTACATCTTCGTGCTTAACTTTTGGAAGTGAGTGTATTAAGTGAGTGTGTTCTAAGATAAACTTGCCGCAAGCTTAGCGATTCCCTAACACTGTTTAGAAAGCCATTGGTATTAAAACTTTTAAAATATATAGAAACTTCAATATTTTTACTCTTAAAAATGTTATGGGAATAATACCGTAAGCGAGTGTCCGTGGCACTGCCAGATACGTCTCCAAGTTTGAACTTTCGTAAACAGGGCGGTAAACGTAGCGATTGTTTTAGAAATCTCTAGCGACCTGTTGAATAAGTTGAGTTGTTCGTTGATGCTGTATTGAAAAGAAACTGTGATTCGTTGATTGATTTAACCTTAACCGAATTTATTTCGAGGAATTATGTGATTGGTTTAAGGA